>KL280366.1:0-44237 GCA_000699545.1 Podiceps cristatus | reverse complement strand
TGAACTTGTATTAAAAGATGAAACCATGACGAAAGACGCCATGCTAGTCAGCCAATAATTCCTCCAAATATACTTTGTTTATTACACCCTTGACTTCACAGGGATGCACTATTGCCATTTTTGAGTTAAGTGTTAAACTTTTTTTTTTTTTTTCTCTCCCCTCTTTGCAATCTGGCTTAAAAGGGTTTTTGTAAACTGCAACCACGCTTGCCTTAATCTTCAAGGGATCTGTGAAATCCCCTTTGTTGTTCTTTGTATGCACAGTGCAACTCTGGAGCTTTCTATCTCCTTTAACAGTCTCACTAACAATTCTACCATTTTATTTCCTCAATCATAATCTTTTTTCCTGAAAAAGGTATGGATTCAGCTTTTTTCCCCAAGTAATTTTTGATTGTTTGTATTAGTTTTTACTCTGTTTCAGAAATTTCTTCATGTAGAGACAAAGAAAACTTAAAAACACAGCTTTGCTGACTTTATAGTATTTTATTTTGTATTGTATTTTCCTTTTGCTTGATAGATTTTCTCTGGTTTTAGCAAAAAAATATCTTTATCCCCCCCCCCAGCATTACAAAATCCTCAGTGGTTCCAAATAAGCTGATGCATTTAAAGAATTTGAGAATCTTGAAAGAAACAGAATCATAGAATTGTCAAGGTTGGAAAAGACCCTTAAGATCATCGCGTCCAACCATTAACCCATCACTGCCAAGTCCATCTATACCATGTCCTCAAGCAACAATTCATTCTGATACCATTTCCCCCCCAGCATTACAAAATCCTCAGTGGTTCCAAATAAGCTGATGCATTTAAAGAATTTGAGAATCTTGAAAGAAACAGAATCATAGAATTGTCAAGGTTGGAAAAGACCCTTAAGATCATCGCGTCCAACCATTAACCCATCACTGCCAAGTCCATCTATACCATGTCCTCAAGCAACAATTCATTCTGATACCATTTATCATCTTCCATTGATGAAATAGTTAAGGGCTCCAATATACAGCTTTAGATGCAGTAACCTGTAAAATCCTCAGATAGCGTAAATTTGCTTAGTGCCACTTCATTAAATAAATCTGCACCATTTTACACCAGTAAGAGCTTGGGGTTCTGAATTTTTACAGTGAAGACTGCTGATCAACAGTTGTTGGAATAAGATTCTCCACATCAGTTCTCCACGGTATCAGAAGATAATCAGCAACTCTAAAGCAACGTAAAAATCAGAACCTAAAATAACTGTCAGGGCATTGCCTTTTTGCATTATTCATACCAGTTTCAAAGGGTAGAGTCAAAAAAAAAAAAATAGCACTCTAAAAATGTGTCTCATGTATCCTGTTTCAGCTTTTTCCCCTTTTTCATGATGGGAATATTCCTTACTTTTTCAAAATATGTCCAGGGAAATCACATAACAGAGCTGACTAATTTTTTTCTGAGGCACACATTTAGTGGGTGTACTTTGTCATAATCCCAAAGACTGGAAGTGATTGGTCCTCAGGAAAATGACTGCCTCTCCGATAAATTCTCACCATTGGCAAAGCAGTGGTTTTGTGGTTGGTTTTTGTTGGGTTCTTTTTTTTGTTTGTGGGGGATTTTTTTTTTTTGGGGGGGGGGTTGGTTTAGGGGGGTTTTTTTGGGGGGTGTCGTTGTTGGTGGGTTTTTAGCTCAGTAATCAGGTTTATTCTTGTTCCTTTTAATATTGTTGAAAATAAAAGGCAACATTGTTTTGGTGGGACTTTGGTGTTTACTACAAAGAGGGAAGCATTGCTACAAAATCAAGGTTGCCAAGAAGGTAAATAACTTCTCCATTCAACTGGATCTTGCGTTTACAAATACCTGTACATTTTAAATGCAGTCATTAGACACATGATCTATAGACATGGGGTTTTTTGGTTTTGTTTATGGGTGGTGGTGGAGTGTTAACAGCAGGTAGTTTTCCCTGAAGTCTGGAGTACCAACAGATTCTATTTTTCGGTTCTCTTCAACATCCACAGAGCTTTGTTCTGTTTCCCCTGTGAAAATATACACTGCCAAAAATCCCAGTGGTATTATCTCTCCATTCTCTTCCTCACTTGTCAAGTTTTCACCAGTTTCCTAACTGTACCACATCCTACAGCATCTCTGCTCTCTTCATTTCCTGCCAGGCTTGTCACCAGCAGCTTTCTGTTGTTCTTCCTATTTGTTCCAAGACTTAATCACAGCCAGGACTCCCTGCTGTCACTTCACTGGCTTCCCTCCGACTCTTAAACTTCTCACCTGGACTAAGCACACACACAATAGACTCTTGACCAAACTATGCTGAACACACACTAAGTTTTTTCGACCACCTTAGCAAACAACTTGGTCACACAGGAACCTACAGAGGCATTTTGGTCAGGTTTGCAGTGCCAAAAGGACAAGCAAACTGTTAGGAGAGGACTGAAAATTCAAGCATGTCTTACTGTATCTGCTCTAGCTGCTTGCCTTGCCTCTTACAACTGTATTTGCATCCATCTTCCAGGCAGTAATCTTTCAGTCAAGGAATACTAGTCTGAGCCTGTTTTGTATATGGCTGCAGTTAGAGGGCTGAGCAATGAATCAAATCAAGTACCATACATCACGCTGTATCTGGCACATTCATAGCCTGTGACTGGCAGCAAAGCAGGGAGAACTCCTGCAGTGATACACTATACCTATCAAAGTCTACTCTATCCTGTAACTTCTGTACTACATTTTTGCCTTCACCTGACACTAAGGGAACAGTTTCATGCATCTTTTTCTTGGCAGCTGAAATAGCTTAAGAATTGCCCTTTCCCCTTACCCCTAGCTATTCATTCCCCCTCCCTGGACCACTTCTGCTTTTGGATTTTTTTTAACCTGGATGATTTTAGGGATGTAACTGACAAAACAAAACCCAAACAGCTGCACTGGCATGGTTGAAGGAGCTCTGAATGGCGGTGCAGGAGTGCAACGAGACCCCAGACTGGTGGAAAGTCATCAATTCTTATAATCACTTTACTACCAGAGCAAATGTAAGGTTACAACACATGCCTCAAAACTCCAAGAGGGGCTGACAGAAGATAAAGAACACCAGGGATTAAGCTGAAAGGATCTCTGAAACGTAGGGATACAGGGTCAAGAGGACAGAGAAGATGTGGCCAAGCTGCCTTGGTAGCTTTCAGCTACCGAAGCAAGGTAAGAAGGTCAGGCAGGAAGGCTTCTCAGGCTCCCGAAAGGACCAAGTGCAGGTTAAGAGGGAATGACAGTGCAGTTTCACTAGAAATATCCATGAGTTTCAAGTTAGCATCATTCCACTCTTGAAGATGAACAGTGAAAATTATTCCATTACAGGTTCAAACTACTCCCCTAGACTTGTTAGGGAGTGAGAGGGTTAAAAAATGTTTAAATATAGAATGACCTGAACATGCTGCACATACTGTGTCCCACTCACTCCCCTCCTTCCTCATCTGGTAAGGACCCAAGACTCTTTGAAGTTCTGATGAATTTTAAACCCACTAAAAGTTTTTGGCAAGCTTTAAGACTGACCAACACCTGCCCTTTGCATAAATTAAAGATGAGGTTTTGCATACATTACTATGTTATTAGAGATATAACTATACATACAGAAATCCCTAGGCAGGGCCTGTCTGGCTGGGACTTGATTCTCCATCCATGTGCCAAAAAGGAGAATTGTAAACTTCAAGGTTCCTTTAAAAATATGCAGCGTCCCCTAAGGGAACTTGGAAGTGTCACTAGTTGCAGGGACTACATTCAGGAGGCCCTAGTGCTAAGATAAAGCCTGAAGTGATTTCCTAGAGGCTTGTAGCAGAGATTCTCCAAATTCTGCTTGGCTTCCTCACGCAGAGATGAGCACTCTGAATCACCAGGTGAGGTATCTCTCCAAGGCTGCAACATCTTTCACACAGAGATGCACTGACAAGCAGGTAGAGCAGAAGATGCAAAGCAGAACCCACTGTGTATCCCACCTAGCACTGCAGAACCTGAACCCAGACCAGCTTCTTACAAAATGGTATCTACTCCTAAATCATTGGAAGTATCAATGAATTTTAAATACTTATATTTTACCAGCGTGGAGCTGATGAAACAGGCATGACCTTTGTATGCATATTTTAACGAAATAGATGCTGCAGTCCTCACACATCGAGAATCTGCTATTCCTATTTGTCAAGATTTTGCACGCAAAGAATTTTAATACATATGCATAAGGCCCTCCACAGCCAACTTCTAGCCAAAATGTACTTTAAAAAAGTCAATGTATACATTTTACTCAAGTGATCTACCCCAGATAATAGAACTGAGGCCAGGAATAGCCTAATTTCCAGTTGTAAAGTGTTGTTAGTATTTCTGAACTACTTCAGGTAACATATTAAGCAACATTCTAAAAACAATTCAGATGTAAAATTTTATCTTAAATCCATGCATAGCTTGGTTTTGGATGAGAATTGCTTTAGGAGAAGCAAGGAATTCTGTCCATAGGAACCCTGTGCATGGTATAGCTGCTAAAAGCAAGAGTGTCATTAGTACAAAAGCCTTTTAGAAGAAAAGAACTGTCTCCCCTTTGCTACAAAGAGCAATTAGAAATTACAATTACTGACTTTGAGGAAGTTCGTAGCCCCGTCCCATCAGACTGTTGTGCACAGTTACGTGAGAGATCTGATAAATGCACTGCTATGCACAATATTCAAAGTGGCAGAAGACATACGGAAACTACACACAAGCAAAACATAGCTGAACAGTCACCCATTTCCTTACCACTTCAATACAGTGGTTAGGAAATGAGGAAAACTTATTATCATCTTGCTTTTCTAAGGCAAAGTTAAGTCTCAGAGAACCACAGAAAACATAATTCCCAGCAACTTACAACAAACATTACCAACTGCCACTCAATCCCTTTAAATGTTCTGACAGTGGAAAGATGTGCAAATCCAGGTTCTTTTTCACTTTGCAAAGTCTCTTTGCATGAAGAGTATTGCAGCCTTTGAACATAGGTGAGAATCACATGGTAGCTGGTAAGACAGGGAAAACTAAATAGTTTGTATTTTTAGTTTCTAGCTTTTTAGCCAGAAGTAAATGCACTAGATTGAATTTGAAGTGAAAGAAATAACTCATTACTTTTTAAGCTGGTATTAGTTTGACCCTGTTTTCAGAAGTGAAGAGGGAATACATCATCTCCAGAGGTCCCTTCCAACCTTAACTATTTTGCAGGTCTGTAATTTACTGCTTTTTAATGAATACTGATATTCAAATCACTCTATTTAACCCAAGTTGTTAGATTACACATTCTATACTCAAGAGAAAAGTAAAAACAAAAAGGAGAGCAACATTTTACACCCTGTGTTCCTACAGTCCATACAATTTTCTCAATTCTTGGCAAATTATTTTCTTCTCACTATCATGCCAGTTTTTCCCCTGCCCAGTATTGCTGTGGTTCTGATTCCCCCACCACGTTTGTTTTATACTGCCTATCAAAACTGAGATCATTGGCAATACTTTGATTTTCACAGCTTACACAAAGGAAAACTAAGCTCTAGGACCAGCTGACTGAAGTCTGTTCAACTCCGTATGAAATATTACTTCATTTAAGAAGTGTTCTTCCTTTGTGGACATTACTTCCGTAAAGGTTTAACACAGAGATGTGCCTGAAACTACAAAATGGCCATTTCCAGGTCTCAAAGATCTGGTAAAACATGCAGAGCGGGTTTTCTTCAGAGAGATGGAGCTCGTCCCACTAGAGAGGACCTCAAGGCCAAAATGCCTGACTTTGATTTTCAATTTAGATAAACTTCTGGTTTATCTCATCTTGCTTCTAATTACTACAAACAAAAACAGAAGCCCTAACAATAGGAAGCAGTTTTATTTTTGTTGGATTTGATCAGACATGAAGGTTTTCTGTAAAGCATTTTCACTTGGAGTTGAGGATGATCCTACTGTCTCACACACTGTGTATGACATACCTAGCTACAGCCTAGGAGTTATGTTTACCAGGACATATCAATTCCTGTCATTTCACAACAAGGCAAACTGAGCATGTACTCAAAACTGTGCATTTAGCCCACACATGCTATTTGAGGGCTAAAAAGAGAAGGCTGCCCAACAGGTCACAAAGGTACACTCTAGATTTTAAAGATGTGTGCCCACATGGTTGAAAGATGACAACTTGCCTAACTTTAAGCATCAGACTTAAATACACAAGTTGCTGAAAAAAATAAAAAATGGAGCTTCCAAGAGACAAGTGACAGTATTATAAATTAGGAAGGTGTGTCTTTGTAGATCTCTAACTCAACTACATTTGATACCTGAAAAGGCATGAATAGGAGCCCAAATTCCAACGACAGGCTAGATGAAGAGAGGTAGGAAGGTGCAATTTCATTCGCATCTTATTCTGGTTTCATACCTGTGCTGGTTTGGGCTGGGAGAGAGTTAATTTTCCTCAGAGCAGCTGGCAGGGGGCTGTGTGTGGGATCTGTGCTGGGAACAGGGTTGGTGACACGGGGATGGGTTCGTTACTGCCGAGCAGGGCTGACACAGAGCCAAGGCCTTTTCTGCCTCTCACCCACCCCCCAGCGAGGAGGCTGGGGGGGCACCAGGCGTTGGGAGGGGACACAGCCGGGACAGCTGCCCCCGACTAACCCCAGGGATATTCCATCCCCTACGGCCTCATGCTCAGCACGTAACGCGGGGGGAAGGAGGAGGAAGGGGGGACGTTCAGAGTGACGGCGTTTGTCTCCCCAAGTCACCGTTAGGCGTGACGGAGCCCTGCCTTCCTGGGGGGGCTGAACACCCCCTGCCCGTGGGAAGCGGTGAGTGAATCCCGTGTTTTGCTTCGCTTGTGCACATGGCATTTGCTTTTCCTCTTAAACTGCTTTTATCTCAACCCACAAGTTCTCACTTTTAACCCTTCCTATTCTCTCCCCATCCCACTGAGGGGGCAGTGACTGAGTGGCTGTGTGCTGCTTAGTTGCTGGCTGGGGTTGAACCACAGCAATCCCCCATTCAGCAGACATGCTGTTAGTCACCTGCACAGCAACAGTAGCCTACTGTCTTCTTGCTATGACGATCCACTTGGATTTTAAAATCGACAAGACTAACTCATCCGTCCGTTCCTTTTACTTTACTCATTACCTCAGGGTGTAAAGCATCACCAGGTGAGCTGGGGTCAGAAGAAACAACAGGAAAAAGCCATCACCTCTCTGTAAGAGCCTTAGCAATCAGGCTGTCCCGTTGAAACACACCTCCTGGAACAGTCTTTTCTTTTCTCCTATGTACAGTTATATTTCTTGGCAGTTCAAATACAAGAGATATACAAGCTCTAATACTTACTGTGTGGATAAGAACAAAATTAGCATAACATTCCTGTGGTAATTTTTTATGTATTTTTATGTTAAACTCTTTTTAGAAAGATACAAGTAGAAATAGGTTTTTATACTTCAAGCTAGCTAAATGCCAAAATAACCTCGCTTATTTTGGAGATCTTAAAAGTACGATAGCAGAGTCTGCATGAGGGAAAACCTCGTTAATATTGATGTCTACAGTCCCTGCAATTGTGGGGGAAAAATCACTGAGCATCATGAATAGCAAAATTTTCCTGTGATCTTCCTGAAGAGAGTTTAAATGAAAGCAACCCTTTGCTTGTTCTGATTCATACAGTTACTCAGGGAAAGCTCAGAACCTTAAATACCACATGAGGTAACAGAAATCTTAAAACCATGTCTCATTCTTGGTCTCACAGCTGATCTTTGCAGATGACAAGTGACCAGTGCCAGGTTCAACCATAGTTTCTTTGGTTTCAACACAGGATGTTGAATCTACCATGTTTCCATGCTAAATTGCAACACCTTTTTCTGCACGATGTGTATCATGACATGCTCTCCTGAAAACAACCTGTTTTACCTTTACATTACTTAGAATCTTTTTTTTTTTAATGCTATTTAAAAGCTCAAATCCCTCCAAGGTGCCTAATTCAATAGCTTCTTACTACAAGCTTCAGATTCAATCTCTTCTTATGTCATCACATGCATAGGATATAAGAAAGGAGGCTGAGAAATTGAATTCCAAAGATAGAAACAGTCTGTATTCAATTTTCTTTTGGTAAGACTTCTCTAGAGTAACTGACCACCTTGTGAAGGCAAAGTAGAGAAAGGTTGGCAATGTGAGAATCACAAAACTACTGGTACAACAGAAGTCAAGGAGCTTAATGTCCGTTTTAGTTTCCCCTGAAAATGCTAAGCGACATTGCTCATACTCAGCACTTAGCTTCTGATACCTAAAGTTAAGTTCCAGCCAGCCACATTTTCTGCCAAAGATAGCGTTGGGATATGAAGCGTGGTCAGAGGCCAGATACGTCGTCACACTGCATCTTCCTCTGATGGTACTACTGTCAGAACATGTGGTTAGCCATCTGGAGCCAGATGACTTGTTCCAGGAGCTTGGCATTAGTCTTTAACTAGCTAGATCAAACATGTTCAGAAAATGACACACTGTTTCTTTGAGCTAAACAGCACATTAATGAGAGTGGTTACAAGGCCAGAACTGTTGGGGAGGGAACACTACCCAGCCAATTTCCCTATGGAAGTACAAAGTACAAGGCTAGTCTTAGCAGCTGCCTCAGTAAGGGTTCTAGCATCCTCCTGCCCTCACGGAGGACCAGCGGCTGTTACTGCAACCCGAGTGCACCAACAGGCTCCGCAAGCTCTGAGGGGTTCAGCTACCTCTGTTCAAGGTATGGCTTGCTCCGCTACGGTAAGCAAGGTGAGCTCTGCTATGGCACCAGCTGTGTAACCTTTAACTGCCCTTAAACCCACTGAGTTCTGAGAAAGAGCCATGCAAGAAGTAGCTGTGAGAAGGCCTATCCGAGAGGGTCTCATCCCCTTGACTCATGAGCCGCCGTGAAGCTCAGACCCTTGCCGTGCTCTAGGCGACACTGTGCCCAGCTTCGTACCTTTTTGATCCCAGACTCGCCTGTCTGGCTTGACTTCAAACTGGCTTCATCACCACAGGCCTGTCTGATGATCACCGGGTAATTGTTTGCCCTGGGTACTGTCACCAGACCTGCTGCTCTTGCTCAAAGAGACTGTTGCCTCACCTGCCTTTGCTGTCACTCTTCCTTGCAAAGCAGCCCGCTCTTGCCACTCCCTGACACAGTGGTCTGAGTCTTTCAGATCTCACAGGAAGCAACAAAGCAAGTATCAGTCCATAAGACCTGGGAGGAACCAGCAACAATGCTGGTAAGCTGCAAATACAGAGCGGCATCTCCATTTTTTAGCAGAAAGAAAACACATCCATCAAAAAATATGGAAGCAATCAAACTACTAAGAAGAAGAAGGTTAAGGGTATAAACAAATGTTCACATGGTCATGTCACACAGCCTGCAATAGTAAGCAAGAACTTTCAGACACACCTGTACCTGGATCCAATTCACCTGCTTCAGGATGAAGTTAATTACATGAGACTTGAATAAGGTCTTGTGAGGTGCACTTCTATTTTTAGCATTTCTTTTTCTTCCTTTTAAAAATTCCATGCATTGGCACTAAGTTTCCCACAACATTTTTTGCCATTCCACAGTGCTTTTTATACTGCCAAAGCACTGTACATGGAAATCATTGCTTTGTAACCCAAAAAGGTCAGCTAAGGACTGGGCTCCCAGAAGCAAGTTTGTTTTATTTCTTTAAAAGGCAACTCAGCTGATTGGAAATTACGCTTTGTAAACCTCCTCTTAACAGACCTCCTATAATATATTTTTCATGAATTTATAGTAACTCTTCCTCTGGATTGTTCCAGACATTAGACAAACTGTTTTCATTTTGTCCCAAGTCTAATGGACTAGGGAAAGCTGTGATTTACAGTGCTCAGCTGCACTGAAACCATTACTCTGAAGCATATACACACCTAACACTAATATTTGTATTGCAAAAGTAACACAAACAAATATTCTCAGTATGAGCCTCACTGCTGTTACCTTCTGACCCTCTGTGCTGGTTTGGGCTGGGAGAGAGTTAATTTTCCTCAGAGCAGCTGGCAGGGGGCTGCGTGTGGGATCTATGCTGGGAACAGGGTTGGTGACACGGGGATGGGTTCGTTACTGCCGAGCAGGGCTGACACAGAGCCAAGGCCTTTTCTGCCTCTCACCCACCCCCCAGCGAGGAGGCTGGGGGGGCACCAGGCGTTGGGAGGGGACACAGCCGGGACAGCTGCCCCTGACTGACCCCAGGGATATTCCATCCCCTACGGCCTCATGCTCAGTGCGTAACGCGGGGGGAAGGAGGGGGAAGGGGGGACGTTCAGAGTGACGGCGTTTGTCTCCCCAAGTCACCGTTAGGCGTGACAGAGCCCTGCCTTCCTGGGGGGGCTGAACACCCCCTGCCCATGGAAAGCAGTGAATGAGTCCCTTGGTTTGCTTTGCTTGTGTGCATGGCTTTACCCGTTAAACAAATGTCTTTCTCTCGACCCTTGAGTTCTGTCACATTTACTCTTCTGATTATCTCCCCCATCCCACTGCGGGGAGGGAGCAAGCAGCTACGTGGTACTTAGTTGCCAGCCGTGGTTACGCCATGACACCCGCTCATCTCTAGATACTACTGTCCTCAAACCTGCTTTGCGGAGCTGCTGCCATTTTTTACCTCATTATACTTGCTGGATGTGGCAGCATCAATATGGGAAAATAACTAACAGGAGCAGCAGAGCTTACCCGCTGAGCTCCTATACAAGCTATAAGCAACTGTAGTAAAGAACAGAAGTCCAGATACACAGCAGCATTCCAGTGCTAGGTTCCGTACCAACATACACCAGGGAAGAATAATTTCCACAGCAGGAGTTATGAGTAGTCTGATGAATTAAATTATCCCTAAACTACATGCAAGAGTGAAGGCTTCACTATTCAGATATCAAAGGAAGACAACTTCATGAAAACATGAACTGCAAGGGAAGTTCTCATCGTACTTTCTCTTGTGAAAAAAGTATTCAGCAAAATTGGAAGACAGTGAAAGATCAATAAAGCTCTTTCTATCAGAATTTAGCTAGGTGAAGGGTGAAGAGTCATTAATATCCTCATAAAATATTTGTGTTTTAAAACAAGTAGCTCAATGACATTTTCCCTTAGAGACATGAAGTTGCATGTGTTGAAACACATGATGTAGAAGATTGAATTTGCCAAGCTTTTCTATTTTTTTAATTTTTTTTTTTTTTTCTATTTTGTCAGCCATACCCTTTGGGTATGTCTTAAGTGTTCATGAAAATAATTTGACTCATGAATTCTCCCTTTGCATGTAGCATGTGTATGCATATGTGTTTAATATGAAAGGAAAGGAAGTAGCTCACAGCAGAATCATGTTTTGACTCTAAGTGCAACACTCCCCTTTTGCCATACTGCTCTCTCATAAGGTGCTTAAACACACATCAGAAACTTTAAAAATTATTTCAGTCATGAACAGCTTCCACAGTACATTCATGCATACAAATTTTATAGAACTTGTGTGATCTGACTGCAGAATGCATTTTTGATTAATCAGACCTAAGGTTTTAATAAAGAAACAGCAGGTGGGGTAACCACAAAATTAAAACTCTTAACAGCCTCAGAGTAATACAGTCATAAATATAAAAGTTCAAAACACCTCGTTTGCATTTTTGAAAAACACCCTCAACAACTTACTCTGTATTTCTGTTCCCAGAAGAGGGCGATGTTTCTGTAGTCTGATAAATACCTCTCAGCTCCTGCTGTTATTTCACATTTCACAGGGAAGGCACATACTGTCTCCCGTGACAAGGGCTTACCTTTCCCTTTGGAAGTAGCACCTACTCTTCTAGAAACAATTTCTGGAAGCTGTCTCCTACAGAAGCAGCAGGATCTTGTTCAGAGACTGCACACCCGCTCTGATCAGCTGTTAAACATCAGGCATTTCCCATTTGAGGAGAGTATCTGTAAGAAAATGGTGAAAGAGGCTTGTCATAACCTTGCCATTTGAACGGTCACCTTTTGTTCCCATGAACATTTCTGAGCCAGTTCTGTCCTTTCAATTAGTAGCAGTTCAACATTTTGGATATAGAGGGTTGTCTTTTTTTTTTTTTTTAAAAAAACAACTCTCTTCATGTATTTTAAGGATTTTTAAAAAAAAAGGTCAAGTTTGCAAATCCATTCTCACTAATTTATACTATTCAGGCTTAAACTACCACTAGATTGGCATTGTATGACATTAATTGAGGCTGATTAAATCGAGGACTCAAAAGCTATGCTAATGAGAACAGAATCAGTCTAGGTACTGCATCAAAGTTTCTGATGTTTTCAAAACAGTGACCCATTTTTTTTCCCTCCTAGCTGAAGACAAGCTTCTGATTCAATCAGTGGTTGCCGAAGCATCTCCAGGCCTAAACTGCTGCATCACATATGCAGGCATGATGATTTATCCCTAGAATTTGTTCTCTTCTCCCTTTTTTTTCTTTATATATAATGCCAACGCTGGTTTTTTATGCTGTGCAATACTTTCTTTTATATAAAAATACCTACTATATATATTTATATATACACACATATAAAAATACCCACTTCTGAGACCTCCTCATAAAATACCCAAATTTTTATGGAAACCATTATGCAAAAGCAAAATAACATGTTCTATGGACTATTATTTGGATCCATAGAAGGGTTGAAGTTTACATATATCAACTCCTCTTTGCTTTCAACCTTGTATATTCAGGAAAATAAACAAAACCCCTTGCTTTTGTCAGCAAACTGCTTACAGCACCAACTTATATAAAAGTTGAAAAGCAAGAACGTTAGACAGATAAGTTTCTTTCAAAATAAAGACAAGACAACATTTATTTCCTAAAAAAAGGCTGAGTAGCAAGAGGGAATTGTACTGAAGCAGAGACGGTAAATGGATAATGGAAAAGCTAAGCAGGGTGAAGTAATATCCTGAGGAGTCATGAGATTACAGATAGGAAAGATTAGCCACTGCTCTTCACAGGTATTCAAAACTGGGCCTGAAGTTAGCATGGATCAGCTGCTCCCATGTAGCAGAACAGTAGGGGAAAGATCAGTTCTTTAGGATAGCTCAAGTATTCCTTCCCTGATCCACCAGGAATCAAAGAAAAACAAAATTAAAAGAAACCCAAGATAAACCTGTGTGAGCTTCAAAGCAAAGGACCGCAATAATTTCTCTCAAAAAAAACCCCACAGAAGCAATACAACCCACAAGCTTTCAGGAATCAAAGGTTAATTATTTAATGTGTTTACGTGGCTTGCTGTATTAAGATTGAATCCCATAAAGTTGACGATTAGTGATGGACAGTTTGTCAGGGGCTTAGACAGTCCCTGTCCTGAGCAATGGAAAAGCGTGGGAGCAGTTGTCATGACAGGATATTCCTTTCACAGTGTGAGGAGGTTTCTGCAATTAGCAGACAGCGAGTTTCGAAGAATTCTCTCTTACAGGGAGGGAAGGGGTTGGATTCTTTGCAGTTACCCTAAACTGTTCTTAAGAATCAGAGAGGCTCTGTGTATGATGGACCAGACCACAAGACAAAAGCAAGCCATCTCTTCTAAGAAACAGAACCGCTGCCTTGACCCTAACATCCCGCTGTAGGCGGACACTGGCTCAGTTCAGAGCACACGTGCCAACCGTGTCCCATCAGCATCCTGGTTTTCTGCCCTCAGCCGTTACATCCCATGACTACTAGTTTAATGAGATTAAACAGAGCGCTTACCAGTGTGCTGCCCAACTGCCATCGCCCTGCTAAATCAGATCCAAGCCTATGCCCTCCAGAATCCAGAGAAAACACGAGCAAATGATGTTAAAACGGGAGCAAACAAATAACTAGGGAAGGCAGGGATAGCCAGTAAAGCTTTGACTGCTTTAGTTTAATCACAAAGCTCCTGCACAGGATACTTGATCCAAGAATACTCCAAAGATGTTTGAGTATAGGCATAGGTAGGTAACACCCGCAATACCAGGAGGTGGCATGGAAGAGTACGTCCTGTTTAGACTTCATTGAAGATGAGTATATTAGGTATATATTTTTTCCATGCAATGCAAATGATTTCTAAAATATAGATGTTTATCTCCTTTTTTCATATACTGGAAACATAAATGTGGCTCAAACTAAACATAACCTAAAACTAGGTTCAGACAGCAAATATCTTCAGGTGGGACTCACAGGCTCGTGAAGGAGCAGCTTCTGGTTTGTTCCTGGTGCAGCCGTGCAAAAGAATCTACGAACAGAGGTGGAGAAGCAAAATGCACTCAATCTTCCCATTTCATTCATTTTTTAAAGAACTGAGATGTAACATCTGAAGAATATAAAAGGTGCTGTATAAAGAGAGGAATGGATTCAAATCACTGTCCAAGTAGGAAAGTTTATTTCATTTTGAAGAATTTTATTTAGTTCTAATGAGTTTTGGATGTGGAAATGGGAGAAATGACTGCCAGATTGAATTTATTTCACACTGTCTGAACTCTTTTCCCCAGAGGGCCCCAAGATGCTGGCAAGGGGATAAAGTAATAAGAAATGGAAAGGGTCTGAACTGTCCATTGTATCATATTAATTCAGTGTAACTATTCTGTTTTACTTTGACTGAACCAAGATCAGAAATCTGACGGTCTTTTTTTTGTTAAAAACATTTATAAATAAAATATCTGTTTATTCATTCATGGAATAACTAAAATAGGTGTTTGGCAGTACAAGCAACCAAAGCCTATCTAGGAATAGCCATGTAATCCATCGTTCAGCCTTTATCACCTCAACCACACCCTTTCAATATTTCTATATGCTTGGCCTTTCCAGAGACTACGAATAATCTCAACATTATTGATTAAAAGGAGGAGGTAACCGCAAGACAGAAAACAGGATGAAAACACCAGCTCATTTCACATAGATTATCCAGCTGCTGGCAGCTGCTAATTGTTTCTGGTTATGCAAGAACCACAAAGAGCAAATCTAAAGGCCCCGTTGGATTTGTGTCACTGAAGAACCCTTAGAAGTTCACCTTCAGTAGAAAAAGTCAGCCTGCTTAAGTGCTTCATATCCTTTCCAAAGTAGCAATCAACCTTGACCCAGTTTGGGAAGCTCCTGACCGGACCTTTCCAGAAGGTTCAAAAAGGTACAAAGAACAGCAGTGCCAAAGGAGCTTCTGATTTAAAGAAAAGCACAGATACCAGAAGAGATTGTACAAAATTGTAAGCAGCACTGTAATAATTTCTACCTCTTTACAGAAAGAGAGTGCTCTGCATTAAATGACAAAATTATTTGCCTAAAATAATGTAGGGAATCTGTTATAGATCTAGAAATGAATTTCAGAGCTCCTCAGGTCCAGCCTTGAATCAAAGCCTCTGTTGCTTCACGTGTTTGGTATCTTGCAGGACTGCACGTTTCAAATTCCTCCAGTTCCCCTATCAGAGTAGTGACGTCGCTTAGAGTAAAATTTTGACTACTTCATGTGGTATCAGAAGGCCACTGTCATGGCAGTTCCTTTCTACCTAGATGCGTAAGTCCACATGAAATACACGGAATATGTTTATCTCACTACACTTCTCAAAGACAAAACGTGTCCTTCTGACTTGTCCAGAACATAAAGGTATTTGTCAAAATTACTTAACACACACCTCACACACAGTGTCCTGGCATTTCTGTGGCAGGTTTACACATCCAAGTGCTACTCTGGTGGGGTATTAATCAGTTGCAGCTGGGCCACAAGCCCAGAGAAAACAGCTATAGCATTCAAATCTACTGCGCTGAACATATTGCCAACCACATTCTACTTGTTCAAAGAGAGGGGAAAGAAAGGGAAGTATATATACTTCCCCATAAATAACTATTACGGTAAATGTTCCGAATAAAACATGAGTATAAAGATCAAAAAAGATAATTGACTCAAGACTAACAGCATTTGAATATTGAGCATCGTCAAGGGAACACCACAGCTTTCCAGTCAGGTTCACACTTTATCCTCTGGCTCGACTAGATTTGGCACCACGACTTGCATCGAAGTAGATAAGAAAAACATGCCTGCGACCCTCGAGACCAGTAGGTGTCATTTTGTAGGCAGAAAGGCTTCTGTGCGTATCACATTACCGATGTCGCAAAAAGGCCTCTCTATCCTCTGGCTGAATAGTCAAGCCTAATAACACATTTGACCTTTACGAATAAACAAACAGGATGGCAAAAGAGATCATTTTAATCAGATCTGAATGCATATGAGAGGGCAACATGCAATTATATGGCTTATGCAATTATGCTTCTGTCTAACATTTCAGCAGAAATCAACATAGAGAACCAAGACTCCTGTTGCAATTGCCAAAAAGCACAATAGCACTTGGATTATAATTTAAAATACATTTTATTAAACACACAAAACACTTCTATTAGCTAAAAACATAACCACCTCAGACTACAACTCTTAGATATATGACAGCATGTCTCCTACTGCTATATGTCAAGTGGAACTTTAAGCTCACTGATCTCTTTGCTACACAGACAGGATACGTTTGCAATTATTTTTGTTGCAAGATTTGTCCCTGTTTCTGGACAGGGTGGGGAGCGGGAGCTCAAAAAGGTGCTATAGAAAAAAATACACATTCTCATTCCAGTGGAATAATGCAAAGAGCATAGAAAAACCATTTGTTGTGCTAGTTCTACCATCTCAAACCATGATCTCCTAGCCCCTCGGGAAAGCCTCCATATACATATGCTAGGTGTCAGAATAGATGACTATCGTATGTGCCCTAGGGTGAGCTTTGGGCATGAAGGGCAACACTAAAAACAGGGGAAACTTAGTGAAAAGATGGCAAAGCCTGTCCAGAAACCACCAGTGAAATAAACAATTGAACCACACAATGATCCTGTAGATTCCACGGCCTTCAAGAGAATTATAAGGCACCATTAACAGTGGGAAGTAGCTCAAAAGGAGACAGAAAGAATATGAAGATCACTGAGCAGTAACTAATCCAAGAACAACACAGTACAGGGCTAGATCCCAGTCTTCATGCTGATCTCCTGCTGTAGTGGAAATGACTGAAATCCCTGTCAGGGCACAGCTGGAAAAGCAGCCGGTTTATGGGCTGGCAGGTCAGGTAAAAGTAGGAAATTTTAACTACACTGCTTGAGGCTTTTACTTTCCTATTTTAATTAGAGCCCTTATGGGGACCATGCTTACATAAAGTCTTCCACCGCATTCCTGGAGTACAAGACATACCTACCAGATTTTGTCTATGGTTACCCTAAAGCACATTATTCCTGCAGGATCACCGAAGTTAGCATAAAACATACATTAGCTGTTGTTCCTGACCGCGTGTGCTCGTTTTACTGATTTGCTTCTGCTTTTGATTAAGCTAAGCCTAAATTATCTTTTGACCCTTGCCTCATTTCAAATCCTTTTTAATGATCCAATAGCACAAAGTACAGTAAAAAAAAAAAATTGTTTCTATCACAGAAATTAAATTGTTTTCTGTAGCAACACTACAGAAATGGTGCTAATATTCTGGGAGGCAGGAATTGGCAATTAAATGTATTTTAATAAAAACTGCCATTTTGTTAGATGAAAATGTGGCTGGTAGAATAAGGAGGACAATTACAAATGGAGGTTAAGGGAAATGTAGCTTGAAACTTTTTGGTCGGTTTCATTTTAAGCTTTCTATATTGAAACATCTACTTATTTCAATAAAGGAAGAGGAGACATATTAGCTATTCACAGTAGATACCATACACATTGGATCTGAAATAAAACAAAAGGGCTTAAAAGGATAAAAGGGAGACCTGCATTACTCCGGGGAAAAAGCCACCGATAGATTGAGCCAGAAATAAAGAACGAGGCCATGGCTAGCAAGTGAGAAAGATGGGGTTAAGAATGATGATTGAGAAGACAGCGAGGCATCGCATGGGGATCCTTCCATTCTTTCTCCAAGAATGCAAAAGACAAAATAAGCCAGAAAGGAAGAACTTTCTGTATTGAGTGAATTTAAGAAGTATGTGAATTTAAGAAGAAACATCAAGTAAATTGCAGCCTGCAAGACCTGGTCTAATGGCAAAACCGACAGAACTACTTAACTTCCAGAACAAAGTCTATAGAAAGGATGGATTCCTATAGACAGAAAAGGGTGTAGAAATACATTCTGGAAGGAGGTGCAGCCCAAGGCAGAAGAAAGCAAAGATATATGCATGCTGAGTGCAGCAGCACTGCCAATTTCTACTGAATTGAAAGATATATGGTCGGAATATTACGGGCAATTGCAGTAGAGCTCCAGGGCAAGATAAGAAGCCAGAGCTGGAAACCATTAGGATGGGAAAGAAAAGCGTTAGAACAGTGATCAAGAAGGGTTTGTATGATGTACATCCTAGACAAAATAAAAATTGCAGAATGATATGGAAAGGAAACATTTTTCTGTGATGCCGGAAGACTGTGTTCATAGCCACTTTGTGCCTGACCTTAAGAAATGAACAGAAATCGTGTGCTTAGCAAAATAGCAGGTAGCTGATCAAAACGTGATGAAAGCTAAACAGGGTTTGAAGACATATTTACAAGATGAAACTGCAAATTTATTTCATTCTCTTAAAGTAAATATTTCAGGCATATATAAAATTGAGATGAGAGATCTCCCTGAATCAAATCCCTTTTAGAAAAAAAAAAAATGCTCAGAATACATTTACATTTCAATCAAGCTATCACTCAGGAGTGAAACAAGAGAGCAAGCCCGGTGCAACCTCAAGAAAGGAAAGAGTTGCAGGGTTTCTAGCTCTGAAGAAAAAAGAAAATAATAATAAAAATTCCACATTCTGTCTGTTCCATCAGTCTTTACTGGGAAACGGGACCTCAGTCACCAGAAAGGCCTATGGCAGAGACACACGAAACCGCTGAGCAATAACACTACTGTGTAAACGGGGGAGCCAGGCGGTGGCGGCGGGGGGCTGTGTTTTCAAAGACGAGATGTATTCTTTCTGCAAAGGGACCAAATCTAATTCTGATACCAGAAATGTCAGTATCCATCCGACTAGGTAGTACAACCCCTATTAGTGGAGCCCAATTAATGTTTTGCCACTTCTCCTAGATTCATCTATAACCACTGACAAGTTATTTGAGGATGCCAGAGTTTTATTTTGTAAGTGAGGCTAACATTTTATTACTGAGTAGCTTGTCAAGCCTTCACAGCTTGTTACTTCTGCCCTCACCCCCTTCAACACTTTCAGCCAAAACAGGACAGCTTGGCGATAAAAACTATCAGACAGGACAAGTGCCAAAGAACAAACCTTCTACATTTCATTTGATCTACTTCACATGAATTTCCTAATTCATTATGTGATAACGAGATTTAGAGTATCTAATTTTCAGTTACTGACAAAAACTTAGAGCAGCCCATTAAGATAATCTTATTACTGTGGTAATATATTGCAATTTTAACTTTAGACTTTGCTATTAAGCAACTGCAATGCAAAATAAATATTTTAGTTCACTAAAAATAGCATATTGTTTGTTTTCCTCTCAAACCAAGACATGAAAAGTCTTTTCGCATGAAAGGTTTCCCCTTCACATGTTATAAAAATCTTTTGACTTATTTTTTTCCTATCTTTCTGCAAAGCTATTTAAAAAGCTGTGTTCTGTGATTAGCATTCATACTGGTTATATTTTTAGGTCACAGTTTAAAAAGAAAAGCAAGCCCTCAGTCTGGGGCAGTCCATCTACCAAGTTGCCTTGGAATCGTAAGCCTTAGAGCCTGCAAGTTTCACCTACCAGGGAGCAATGAGCTCAGGTGCCAGAATCCCTAGTTTGTCAGGCTCTCCATCGCCTGTCAACCTGGCAGGCAGCTTGCCAAAGGCCGAAGCAGGAGAGCCAGCTAGAAACCCAGCAGGAGCCTGTCAGAGCCCTGCCTCAGCAACGCTGAAATGAAAACCGTCTGTGCAAAGTGTTCAGATTTCAGCAAACCGGGAAGTTTCAATGAAGCTGCACAGGGATTTGTGACTTTGAAGGAACAGACTATGGCTGAGGTGGTCCCTTCCTATATTCCTATGAAAAAAAATATTTTATGAGAATTTTCCTGGTCAGCCTTATTCAGGCTAAGCCACAGATCCATCATCTTCCCCAGGTCACTTTCAGATAATGAAACTTGCCTTGTGTTGTATAAACAGATTCATCTCCTGTATAAGCCAGACATACTTTTCCTCCCTCACTTTTTCCATAGAAGAGGGCATATTTATGTTGGTGCTAAACTGTTCTTTCACTCTGGGTCAGTGTTATGTTCACAATACAGTGAACCAGACTTGTAAAAAAAACGAAGACAACAAAACAAAAAACCCAAACAAAACCCCAAAAAACAACCACCCACATAAACCAGCAGAAAACCAGAACCAATTAGCTGGAAATTGAACCGGTCTTTGATTTAATTCATTTCCTGACCAGGACTTCTTTGCCTTCCAAGTTGCTATTAACTGGTTCAAGTCAGCTGCAAACATTTTCTAGGGAGCAGGGAAGGAAAGTGCTGAATGAACAGTGGAAGTGTTTGCTGAGGGCCAGAGGGAGCTGAAGAGCAGCCCCGATCTTTGGTTTATCCAGTCACAGTTTTGTTACTGAGAAGAGTTCCTGTTCAACAACAGCGTAAAACAGAAGAGTGGAAGAATAGTAAAGCAATGGAGAAATAAAGATTTCAAACATGCCTTTAACTCAATGTTTTCTCAATCCCAAAAGTCCATGATATATCTTTAAGAGTTTCCAAACACCTTCAGTCTTTAGGATTGCCAATATCTTTGAACTGTAAGCAAAGTTTTCAGGTATTACACAAGCCTCCAGAGAAGACAAGGCACTACAGAAAAAAATTACTAGCGCTATCAAATCAGAAACATCCATTATGGTAACATTGCGAATGCGGCATTTAGGGACACGGTTTAGCAGTGGACTTGGCAGTGCTAGATTCACAGTTGGACTTGGTGATCTTAAAGGTCTTTTCCAACCTAAACGATCTTATGATTGTATGACTAATTCTTCTAGATTTTCAAATCTTTCTTAGGGCAGCACTATTCCATTATACACTTCCCTCCTGGCCAAAGATTCATTTATGTACGTCACCAAGGTATTTTGAAGCATAAATAGTGAAGGGTCAAACACTGCTCTGAAGTCTATCCAAGTAACTCAAGCTACCGAGACTACAGAATTTGGTCTTGTAAGGGGCCTGGTTATGTATACGATTAATGTATTAAGATCACTCTGTAACACCAGTAATGGCTCAATGTTGGTCTGCGCCAAGGGGTGGGACACGACTGACCAGCACATCCCTACAATGGAAGGCAGCTGGGAGGAGATGGGCAAAAATAATCCGTTATCATAAAGCAAGCTGGAATTATCTCAACATAAGGAAGGCTAGGGGCAACCTTTGTTTTTACATATACTGCCGTACCAGTGGGTCACCACACTGATTAAACAGCCTCTCCTGAGATAGTAAGTGGGGATGGCTCAGCCCAATATAAGTTGTAAAAACCAGACAACTAATAAAACAAACTTTGAAGACAGAAACAGGCTTGAGCTGGCTTCAACTCACATATTCCTTCCCAGGGATTGTGGATACCCAGCATCATTTAGGGATGTGGTTTAGTGGTGGACTTGGCAGTGTTAGGTTAACTGTTGGACTCGATCTTAAAGATCTCTTCCAACCTAAATAATTCTGTAACAGTAAGCATCTAGGAACTGGTAATGGGAATCATTACTCTTGTGATATTATGTTTGTGTTATGATTTCAGTATCTTGCTGTATCACTGTGCTAAATCAAAATCCCATGGAATGCCAAATATACCAAATAAGTACACTTCATGATTAAACATTAAATCAGCCTTGTATGGAACCTGGTCAGACAGAACTGGACTCTGGCAGGTCCCCCACTACTTTCACTTCCACAGAAGAAAGCTAGAAGAAAAAAAAAACAATAATAGGACAGAACAACAACTGGAGGCTTGGCTTTTAACTGTGTTCCTGGTTTAGGCCTTCACATGAAAATGGCAGTGACCGATGCCAGCTGAACTGACATCCTGCTGGTGCAGGACTAAAAGCATAAGACATTTCAACAAGCATGTCTTAGCAACACTGCATATACTGGCAAAAATGACCAACCCAACTCAGCCACTATAAACCACATTTTTGCTTTGGCTATTTCAGTTGAATCTGACTAACAGTTAACTGAAATTACTATGTTAAAATTATCAGTCCCTTTTCTATATTTCACTTGCATTATCTTTTTTTGAAAGAGGATTTGGGATGTTTAAAATATCTGCCTTGATTAAAATTATTAACAAGATTACTTCAATTTTGTTGTTCATGTACAGAAAAACTGCAAGACATACTTGATCTTCTCTGTGCTGGTTTGGGCTGGGACAGAGTTAGTTTCCCTCACAGCAGCTGGTACAGGTCTGGGAACAGGGTTGGTGACACGGGGATGGGTTCGTTACTGCCGAGCAGGGCTGACACAGAGCCAAGGCCTTTTCTGCCTCTCACCCACCCCCCAGCGAGGCGGCTGGGGGGGCACCAGGCGTTGGGAGGGGACACAGCCGGGACAGCTGGCCCCGACTGACCCCAGGGATCAGCTGACCCCAGCTGACCCCCTATGGCCTCATGCTCAGCATTGAAACTGGGGGGAGAAGGTCAGCAGGGGGGCTGCTGCCCAGGGACTGGCTGGGCATCGGTCAGTTGGTGGTAACCACTCGTTTTCATTCGTATCACTTCCCTTTTTTGGGTTTTATTTCTTTGTTTTCCTTTTCATTACAACTTATTATTATTCTGTTTCAGTTTTTGAAATGTTCTTACCTCATCCCACAACTTCACTTATACCCTTCCAATTCTTTTCCCCCATCCCACTGGGTGGAGTGAGCAATGGCTGTGTGGGGTTTAGTTGCCAACTGGGGGTAAACCACAACTTCTCACATCTAGAAAGAGGCTTGTATCATAAAAGGATTTTAATGACACTGCACACAGGAGAAAACCGTAGAGCGAGGACAAATTCAGTTGATTTCTTTCAAATAGCACAGGGCCTTGTATTTGAGAAAAGGGATGCGAAGCTGACAAAAGAAAAGCTGACTATTTTATAAAGAGGCTGTGATGGCATGAAAACTTGTTCTCTACTTCTAACCCGACTCTAAACATGTTAAGTCTCCCAGAAATTTGATCAAACTTACTCTTTCAGTATTAGAGGCAAATATAAAGGACCTTTTTATTTTATAGTACATTTTTCCATACGAAGCAATTAAATTTTTTTATTATATTTAAATATTTTGTTATGAACCTTGATATACTTGCCTTCCTAGAAAGTCCAGTACATTACTAGAATCGTTTTCAAATATACTGTATCTGAAAATGTGTCACAGGCAAAAATTGCTCACCTAATGCCTGCCTATGTTGCTATATCTTCAACCTGTGCTATAAGGCCTACAGCCATATAATCCTTCACATTAATCAGGTTACAGTGCTTCCAGTACTGCAGCAGACAGACCCAATTTGGTTTTCACACCGTATTCTCCCATGTTTCTTGTTTTGTGGTGCTACACAAAGCCTACTCAAGCAGCTGCTTCCATGGTACCGCTATACCATAGACTCCCAAATACCCATCAATGTTTCGGTGTTTTCGTGAACATACCTAAGACACCTGAGTTTTTAAAAAGCGGTTTTCAGAATCCCAGCCTAAAGGAGTCAAACTCATTGCTATGTTCACATCTTTGGGAGAAGCTCACTTGAGTGTAAACTGCACCTGACACCACAAGACTGCCTTGCTCATCCCCTTTTATTCCATGTACAAAGAAGAGTTTTCATCTCTATTATTTCTTCCTCGCAAAAGAAGAAATGAGACAGCAGAGACAAGGTATTTTGATTTCAAGGGGACCAAGAGGCATTCATTTCTTACTGATATTGATGTGATTCAGAGCAGATCTAAATGCACTGCACCATTTTATCAAATTCTTCAGTATTTAAAGAGTGACTTGCTGGTGACCACCACATTTAATCTCATTTCCTTTAAAATCCTGCATAACCACAGCATTCTTACATCATTTGGCAATAGCTTAGGTCCAGGCCTCAGAGCATCTCTAAGATGAAGGGGCTCTCAACATCCAGGTTTTCATGGTTTGCCTTTCAGGGCAAACTTTGTCGCTGCCCACCGTTGTGGATTTACACATATGGATATAGTGGCGATGGGGCAGGATGTTGCTCCATTTTTCCTGAATAAGCAGTACTCTACAGAGCCTCTGTTTCGCCACTACACTAACTAGTATATATTCAACATGCCAGCATCAACATTCACCAAAAAATGATTTTGAGAAAAAAAATATTTGAAAAACATGCATTTTTTTAAGAGGATGGAAACATATACAGAGATAAATGTGTGTAACAATTCCAAAGATATGTGACACCATGAAGTGGAGTGGGTTGATGAAGAAACATTGTAATTATAAAACCCTGTAATCTGTAACAGGGCTAGCTGATTTCTGTAATGGTGTAATTCTGCTGTTTTTAACATTACATTATGTAGCTATGGTATCTGATTAGGTAATTTACATGGAGTGATTTGACAGGAATTTTAAAATATCCTTATTGCTTTATGTATCTATTAGAAATGAACATTTCTATTTTACTGTCTAATTATGCAGTGAGGCAAGGATTCTGATCTGTCAGAATATGAATCCAGGACACTAGAATTTAATTACAAAGTGCTTCCTACCTAGTAGAGACTCAGGCAAGAATTTTTTCAAAGTCCTCCAAATACATGACTTTCAAATTGGAGGGATTCACCCTTTTAAATGGCTAAATTTAGCTAAACCAGCTCTCAGACTACTGCTTGTTTAAAAGTCTGGTCTGCTCACTTCCCTTTACTTTGGCCTTCCTTTAACACCACTATAATACCCTATTTTGTTTTTCCATTGCCGTTTCTCCTCCAGGATCTGTTACACCCTTACTTTCCTTTTCATTAGAGGCTCCTTCTCTAACACTCCACAGCTATGCTGCTTATTTTATTTTACCTTTGAGCTTTTCTCTAACTGACAATATACACCACTATTTCTAAACCCACACCTCACAGTTCTATTATCTACTTCTGAGTTTTCTTCTTCAAGCTAATATTCAGCCTTCCTATACAGATACCTTGTCATGGTTTAACCCCAGTCAGCAACTAAGCACCACACAGCTGCTCGCTCCTTCTCCTCTGCACTCCAGTGGGGAGGGGAAGAGAATCAGAAGGGTTAAAAGTGAGAAAACTCGTGGGTTGACATCAAGACAGTTTAACAGGTAAAGCAAAAGCCGTGCGCACAAGCAAAGCAAAGCAAGGGATTTGTTCACTGCTTCCCACAGGCAGGGGGTGTTCAGCCCCCCCAGGAAGGCAGGGCTCCGTCACGCCTAACGGGGACTTGGGGAGACAAACGCCGTCACTCTGAACGTCCCCCCTTCCTCCGCCTTCCCCCCGTGTTACGGGCTGAGCATGAGGCCGTAGGGGATGGAATATCCCTGGGGTCAGTCGGGGGCAGCTGTCCTGGCTGTGTCCCCTCCCAACACCTGGTGCCCCCCCAGCCTCCTCGCTGGTGGGTGGGTGAGAGGCAGAAAAGGCCTTGGCTCTGTGTCAGCCCTGCTCGGCAGTAACGAACCCATCCCCGTGTCTCCAACCCTGTTCCCAGCACAGATCCCACACACAGCCCCCTGCCAGCTGCGGTGAGGAAGATTAACTCTGTCCCAGCCCAAACCAGCACATATCACCTCCATGGTATTGCAGGTAATTAAAAGGGTTGATATCATCTACCTGTGCACAGTTCTGCCTTATGCATGTTTATATATTCAGTGGGTAATTCAGACAGAGGTTCGGACAGGAAGAACTATCTGGTGATTTCCCTATCAGCTGTTGCCCAGCGTGTCAGACTGGATTCCTAGCTTTTAAAAATAGTTAAGGTGAAATGGTCTCTATCCAGAGATACACTTATGCTAGCAAATTAAGCAGTGCCAGGAAAGACAGACCACACTGTTAACAGGCTTTGAAACTTACTTGTTTAGACTGTTATATTTTTAAGTCTCAAACAGTTTTGGCACATAGCAAATCACACTCCCCTAAACAATTCCCTGGTTCTGGAGACAGCAGATAACAAGGATCATTCCCAGAAAAAACATGTCAGCTTGAATGCTGCCCACCTGTCCCTTGTGCTGGAGGATAAGAGTTTCATATAAAGACATTTTTTTTCCACACCAGCTGACCTCACTGCCAGAGAATGGTCCCAAGCACATTTAATTTAACTGTCCAGATGTAACCATTAAGTCCACTAGTATCAACTATCAATTCTGCCAGTTTAAATGACCTTGGAGTTTACTAGGGGCAGAAGAGAGAGCAATACAAGAGTAATTTAGAGTAAAATAGCTAAATGGGTCTTTAATTACTGTATCCTCAAGCAGTGTCATTTGGGATCAATCAATAAGGGAGTTGGCACTGAACATCCCATTAAGTTCTCCAAGGGCTTTGTCTCCAACATTAATTTCTTTTACACAGTTTAACCACTGGAAGCTTATTTTGAAATGTTTACTTATGGAACCAGGAGATAGCTACAAGAGCAAACATGACTGATGCATGGGAAACTTCCTATCTGAACTTTGCATGGGAATTTAGTATTCATGAGGCACAGGCAGTCCATCTTTATTGCTGCTGGCATAGTGATAGCACAGTGCTATTTTACACTGACAACACACCACTTTGGCAATCCAGAATTCAGAGGGTTTGCATGGATTCAGGTCAGGACTGTAAATCCTGTCTCCCAGGAGTTTCATGCTGAGCAGCTCGTATTTCAACAACTCCAACTCCCCCGCTCCCCAATACAAAACTGCAATTTATAGAGGGTTTAAGTAATAAGCCCCGCAAACAAACCTTGCTAAAGACTACTCTCACATTCACTTACTTCATAAGAACTCAATGAAATATATAACATCTGATGAACACACACAGCATTACGGATAAACTAAAAGTGCATACAGCAAGAGTTCAACAGTCTTGTTCTAAACTAGTAATATGCAGGTATGGGAAGACCTCAGAGGGAAAAAAATATATTCCATGTTTCCGCACTGCAGTTCCACAAGTCTTCAGCACTAGAGCTAGAATGGTCAAAACCAGTTATTTTGGACCCACTTTATTCCAAATCCTATGTTAATACTTCAGAAAACTCAGTTCTTTTACAGCATCTTGGTTTCATGAGGTTTCATGTTTCAAGTTCTCTGAAACATTTAAGGCTTCCAAAATATTTGTGCATTATTTAGTTATATTCATGGCTGGGTTCCCAGCTGTGAGAAGTGACTCATATCCCATGATCTAGGTAGACCTGAACTATGCAGTGAGGAACCCTGGACTCCCTTACAGGGTCCTCACAATGATCCTCCTCCTGCATCACATCCAGTCAGTGCAGTATCATGCTTTTTAATTTTTGTCAAGAGAGATAAACTCTTTTGCTTCCCCAGATTTAGCATCTCACAGGGTATGGTCTCAGCTGTACAACAGAATCACGTATCTGCGTTTTATTTCTTATCTCTAAAGGATTCTTAGGGTCTATGTACCACAGTATTTAATAGCAAACCTTACGACAAGGAAGAGGTATGTCTTCTCTCCTCTCTCATCACAGGTAAGGTGTGGTTTCACCTATTGCCCTTACACAGGTTGTCATACCATTCTTATTTCCATTAACATTTAATTGCTCTTCAGTAATGAAGGAAGAAAATGCAAGTGTTGTCTGTTTTCACTGTTCATTTAGGCTCACCTTTCCTCAACATGGGAATCCTAGCTTCCTGCTACAGAGGAGAGAAAAAAACAGTTGCTTTTCCCTTAAACACCTTTGGCCAACGTCCAAAAGCCACTACTGGCAGATTCAGAGGGATTCTCTCCCCCTTTAGCTGCATCCAAGACACTTTCATATCAATTTAAGAGGCACACAGTGAGAGATTCCTTCAGGAAAGACTATGAGGAGGGTAACCCTCTCTGTTTAGATCCTTCCTTATCTAAACCTTAATTTCTGGTTGGAGTAGTGCACTTTTTTAATCTACTTTGAACAAATGAGGGTGAAAAATAGCAAAGGGAATTGAAACATGCTTGGACAAACAATTCCCTGTTTTGTACAATTGTCTACCAGTGTGCAACCCTGCTCTATAAAATATGCTGTCAGCATTGTGCAGTACATAATGGGTGCCAGCCACAGGAAAAGGGCACAACATCACACACAACGGCACACGCCAGAGAGCTGGTCTTCTACCAAAGGTCCAATGAACTCAAGTGCAAACTTACAACGGAGAGAAATTTCACCAGCCCACCTGACTGATGTCCCCTCCTCGCCATGACAGTAACAGGCTGTGTACAGAGCAAAGCTCATAATTAGTCCCTCGGAGACAGAAGGTACCTTCTCAAAGTTTAGAACACCACATTCAGATCACTGTGTTTCAAAAACCTACATATTCCAGACCTTGTGAAAGAAACCCACTGGGAAATACCAAGTATAATACTAATTAAAACAAAAGTAAACAAAGACACTGTCCTAGAAATAACTGAAAAATTTTCTCCGTTTTTTCCAGTCAAAAAGGGATTTGCCAGATTGAAATGAATCCCAAACTAATTAAAGTCAAGGCTTTAACTAGCTTTTGAATCTTTATCACTGCTAGCTGACTTAGTAGAGCAATACAATTTACATCTTCTACTACTAACTCAGCCTGAGAAATCCAGACTAACAATAGAGTGAACCTATTTAAATGAGGAACTACAGAAAAACAATTCTAAGCTCACCAACAGGCCTGGAAGATTAAATCCCTTAGGAGTAAGGTCAACTAAACAGAGGTACCTATTAGGGGACAAGGTTCTGCCTTTTTCAGATGACCAACAGCATTTCATACGTCTCACCATCTTCTCGCCATTTCCATATGGATCTCTAACAATTTACCTGAAATGCTAGAATATCATGCATATTTTTGTTACACCTATACCTATTTCTATTACTGATATGTACCAGACCTTTGCTTTCAATACATCTAGCTTTCACAGTATTCTTTTCTTCTGACAAAAAGTAACTCTACAGTTGTGTTTCACAAATGTTTATCTGCAGTTCACTGCAAAGTCTTCTGGACGGGTAGAGTAGGTTGCCATGTCAAAACCAGAGATGAGTTTCAACCCAGATCCAATCCTAGCCAGCTAGGCCTTTTTTTCAATTGCCTTTTTCATTTTTCTCATTCTGAATTCAGAGGATTTGGTAAAAACTCAAGACTGAAGTCCTTCTCTAAGAAAAATTAAGTTACATAATAATTACTTAAGTTTTTAGTTGCTCTTTTGGAATATATTGAAAGCTAAATCCTTCTTTCTAGCTTAAGAGATGCAATAAACATATGTCATTCCTTTTCATGATTTCCTAATACATCTGATAAAAGTAATAATAACGATATATATATATAAAAAAAAAATCTACCGCCAACAGCGAATAGCCCAACAGTCTCTGAAGCTAGAACTTGGCAAAAATGGGGATACCGATTCACTTTTGACAAACTGAAAGCTAAATGCTGTCTGAAGGTGCCTTTCTGGTTCCAAGCAATTCTTCAAAGCAATCATACATTAAATGGGACAGACTAACAAAAGCCAGAAAGAATCGTTAGATTGTTTTATAGGGATGCTATCAAACAAAACATCTTAACTACCACAGGGCTACTTAGCTCAAACTGTAAAGCTTGTAAAGGCTTTATGACTACTGAAATGCAAATAATGTTCGAAGTGACTGAAAATTGAGACTACACATGGTGTATAATTAGGGATAACTAACTTTCTGAAATCAAGTCTTTTGAACAGATACTGCCCTATCTGCAGTCATTTGTTTCAGGACAGTTTACTGTTGCTTCTATCATGAGATCCAGAAGCTCTGGCAGCTTTTCTGCTCAGCACCAATAAGGAACAAACTGTTAGTATGTTAAGCAGTAGAATCCACTTTCTGAAGTATTTTAGCAAAAGAAAGCTCAAGATCTACCGATGATACTGAGTTGACTCTGGTGAAAGTTGTAATAGGTTTTTGTCTGTCCCATCCTACATTTCCGTTTGTTTCAAGATCAGCAGAGGTTACTAACCTATTGAACTATCACTGAACCCCAGTCGAGCAAGGCACCATATTCAACCTCTCTCCTCCTTGCTGTCTCTATATACACTCATTCTTTCCAATACATAATGTTCACTGCAAAACCATTCAAGAAAATACCAATGATTAAAAACTAAACACTAACACTAATTGTTTAATCATTCCCTAGTTTATTGTCTTCTAGCCCAGTGACAGGGCAGCGTACAGTACCTTGCGCTGACAATGCTACACAGAAGACACATTACAAGATCATAAATATAGATTCCATTAGAAAGAGTGAGCCATGGCAGTATACTATAGGTTTATACTAACTTCTAAAATAAGCTGGATGGCAACGCTATGGTGACCTTATTTTACATAGGGATACTTGTAGGCTTCCTTCTCCTCTACGTATAAGCACATTTTATTTTCAGTGAGCTTACACAGTAGCATCAGTTGTGTTCCAGTGGTACCATTATTGACAGGCTGGGAGAGTTGGGCTTGTTCAACCTGGAGCAGAGAAGGCTGCGGGGAGACCTGATTGCGGCCTGTCAGTGCTTAAAGGGGGCCTGTAGGAAAGAGGGGGAGAATCTGTTCAGTAGGGACAGCAGGGACAGGACAAGGGGTGATGGTTTTAAGCTGAAACAGGGTAGGTTTAGATTAGATGTAAGGAAGAAATTCTTCACATTGATGGTGGTGAAGCACTGGAAAGGGTTGCCCAGAGAGGTGGTGGAGGCCCCATCCCTGGAAACATTCCAGCCCAGGTTGGACAGGGCTGTGAGCAACCTGATCTGGGCAATGGTGTCCCTGCTCACTGCAGGGGGTGGGACTAGATGGGCTCTGGGGGTCCCTTCCAACCCAAAACATCCTGTGGTTCTGTGATTATGTGAACTTTTACTAAAAACAAAACTAAAGTTCTTGTGAGAGCACAAAGGTTAATTCTGCCAATAATGCCCTCTCTCAATAGAAGCACATGCTCTAATCTTTTTTTAATACATAGCTCATAATTTCATACATCTTCATTACAAACTGCTTAAAAAAGTTTAGGTCCTCAATCCATTACCCTACTGCTGCCCAAAGCCAACCAAGAGAAATCTCTTCCTCTACAGCAACACCGCATTGCAAATCCCCAGGCTAGCCTGTACAGCCAGATATAAAGGCACCAAACTCTTTAGAGAGCCAAATAATTGTGCATGGATTGTGGACACAGCTAGAACGCTCCACAATCCGGGCTTTAAGGTTGAGCATACCTATGCGAACACAACTCTGCATATGCAAGCAAACCCCCTGAACTATGCTTTAGCCTTAGCCATGTTAACAGAAAAATGATTTAAAAAAAATCAACTGCAAAATTCTGAAAGTAAACTACAATATCCAAAAGGTTTAAAATAATATGGATGACAAAAGGAAAAGAATATCACTCTTAATTTACTTATCTTGGGTAAAGATGAGTATCCCAAGAACTCCCTCCATATCTGTATGTAGCTGACCTCCTTTCATCTTTCATTCTCAGATGTGCAAGGTACTTTAACACTATTGAATTAGTAAGGGACAGTGACAGGAAAGCTGGTGAGACCTGTGAGAAGGTTAAGAGAGTTGTGTATCTGCAGGAAGAGGAGTGAGAAGACAATGAGTTCTCTGCAGAGAGGAAAAATCCAGAAGTCCAGAACCTCTATTTCTTTACTTTCCTAGAAGTGTTACGAAGAAATCGCTGAACTTTGGCAAATCTTAACTATATTGCACTGAGGGAACATTGCAATGAAGGAACTACAAAAAAAGTTGTGGTTCCTGTAAGAAGAAAGGTAAGTCAGCTGTTACAAAGTAGTACGTAAGAGGATTTTTGATCACTCTTATCATTGATAACAGCAGGGAAAACCCATTCCAAATAACACTGCAAGCAAGTCTGACTTACATGAGCTAAAACTCTGGGTTTTAACCCATTTACAGCAGTTCCTATCATAAAGATTTAGATAACAGTAATTTTCTGAAGGACAACCCACAGAGCAGGTGACTCAGTAATAATTTATACCTCTCCATGCCAGCTTTGGTGGATCTGGTCCACCAGTACACTGACACTCACCAGGGTGCTGAAAAATATATCCTTTCCCCTTTGGAAGTGTGCTGTGCCAACATATTTAACAATCTGTAGGTTCTAACAAATATTTATTATACAATGACCAAGAACAGTCAGATTTCAAGGAAACTCGCAGGAAGTACCTTGCGAAAACAGGTGCCAACAAACTGTTCATGTTGATCTGAGCGATCCACTTCAGAATTAGCACACATCATGTAATCAGGTCCTTTTGGATAGCAGGCCCATATAAGATATCACTTCTGTTCGGTCAGTTTTAAATAGTATAATAGCATACTATTGCTATAACTACATAGGATGAAGAGATATTTAAGAGCGTGAAGCTATTAGTATGTAATTTTAATAGTTTTCTTCTGCAGCTCCATAATTAAAACATCCCTTTGAGGGAGCCCTAAAACTTTATAACATAAATAATTAGAAGAATTTGGTGTTTAAACATATCCTAAAAGCAGGAAGAATTATGTCTTGCTTTAATTATATGCCTGATCTTCAGTAGTTTTACAAAATGATCAAATCTGGATCTGCTTTACAGGCCAGCATGACACATACGTTCTAAAGGACTAGCACCACAGCGAGAGGAGGCCTTACTGGCAGATGGCAATAACCAGAAACAGCAGCACACAGTATAAATCAGCACGTCTTCAGGCTGCTGATTTTTCAGTGAATTAGAGGGAAACCTCTTTTATGCATACTTTTTTGGCTTTGGACATTTTGCCACTAAAAATAGAACCAGTGAATCAGTAAGATTTATGTCCCACAATCTGCATGATATTCATGATAAATCTGTCCTCTCTCACCCTGCCAGCTCCTTTAACACTGTCGCAGGTGTCAATATCGTAGATGACTGACACAACCAAAGATGAACTGGAATTGTTTCTATTCGTGTTCTATGTAGGATCCACTGATTAAATACTTTTCTTGTTGTCTAAGAGTAATTAAGTTCTGATTGCCTGACTTGCACCTAAATGAGAAAACATAGAAGCTTAAGTTAAGCATCTCACATTCCTTTTCGAACTAAAACTTTCACAGTGCCCTCATTATTGCGAGCTATTTTCAGAACAAGCTACCCATGAGTGAGGAATTCTCTTCTGGTCAAAGTCCTCTAAAATGAAACTAGGTCTGGGTCCTGTTCCCACTTTCTCCACAATTTATTTTAGCTATGAATGATCTTCAGCAAGTCATTTACTCACTCTGCACTTGTTTTCTGGGGTTTAGTTTTTAATCCGTGTAACATGGAAAAAATTAATTCAAAGCTGTCTTATCCATGAGAAAAATACACAAATATCTTTTGAGATGTACCGACTTCACCATACATATCCAATTAATCATGCATTACCACAATCACCTCTCCATAAAAAAAAAGTGTCACTTTCAACTCTTAAAATTTTGGAAAGGCCTCTAGCAGCCAGAAGCTATTCTCTCCACATTCCTTTTCATTTCTTTTACAATTCAATTTAAGGGAACAGCACAGAATGGGAGTGAAGTTCTACTAGAATATTGCTATTCATCTTCTACTAGCTGGAACTGTGTCCACCAACCAACATATTAACAAATTTCCCCATCATTGCACATACAGTCACGTTGTCTGTTTAGATTAGTAGAACATTAGGCACCACATCCTGTTTATACCAAACTTTCCAACATGAGATGTCATCTCTTAGTTGGGACCTCTACAGGCTGCTGTAAGAAAATTCATAGTTTTTATTCAATATACAAAGCATTTTTGATTCTTTCCTAAACAAGATACTGTAGAAAAGATTTTTTTCTTCTTTGAAGCTCACATGTGGTAACGAGTAAAAACCAAAATTGTAGAAAGGAAACATGCAGGAAGAATAAAAGAGCAGATACCTATGCCAAGAATGTCAGTGTGAAAGAAGTCTTCAAAAAATCAGTAAGCTTCAGAGTCAAATTCACCTTTCAAGATTTGTTACCAATTATGGTAAGTGGCAAGTAATGGAAATACTCAAATAATCTCTTTGTCTTTTTTTTTTTTAAATTGAAATCAGTTATCAAACTGGTCCTTACAAAATAAGATTGCAAGTAAAAGGAAGAACTGCTCTCTTAGCCTGTTACATTTGTTTTAAAGCCTGCTTTAGGCCTGATACAGCTTAGCAAAACAGAGCAAAAAATTAACAACTATTTTTGTCAGATTTTTCTGCATCTGTCTTCTTCACATGCAGCGATCGCAGACAATTTAAGCAGGGACTGCTATTTAACCTGGTTCTCAACTCTGTACTAGCTTTAGAATATACTTAATGTCACAACAAAATGCGAGCATCCTCCCAGAGTCAGCATTAGAAAAGGGAAAATACAGATCTCCATCAATATTTGTACTATACTGAACTATATGAAGGGGGAGTTTGAGTCATTGCCCTTTGGGACATGCCTACATTCCAAGTGTTATCACAGTCTGGGAGAACAGTGGTAGAAGAGATAAAGCCTACAATCGATCTCAGTAGGACCAAGGATTGCTTGAGAGTCATTCTTATGCAAGCTGGATCTAGAATTGTAGCCCATTCCATAAACCATTTAAATTCTTGACATTAGAAGCTAGAAAAAGTAAATCAAAGTCTCCAAACCATTTTCTGACCTGCCATACAGAAATAGAGAAAAATATCCCTAAAATATCCCACAAACTCCAGAATTTCTTAGTTTGTTGTCTGGGCTAACATTCAGTTGTCTATTGCCGTTGACCAAAGAACACATTGGCAAGAAAGTAAATATTGCAGAAAATACAGAAATGAAAATTAAACTGAATTGAAATGCTTCCATTAAAAAAGAATTTTGCAAGTGAGCATAGAAAAGTGACTTGTATGATAATCATCCAGATGGAAATCAGCCAAAATAGCTAATCTATTTTGGATAAGTTTCATGTAAATGTTATCCTAAAAAACCATTCTGCAAATATTGTGCTTCATGTTAAACCTTTATAAACATCTGAAAGACGAAAGAATAGAACTACTATTGGAAAGGAAAACTAGCATGTATCAAGTGATTAAATATAATAACGTACATGTTAAACGAGCTCCTTTATTAAGCTTTATGCTTCAACATAAATTGGCAAACACAAAGTCACTTTGTTAGGTTAGTGTGATCACTTAAGAGATCACTCAATGTGGGGAGCCTTGCCACAGGGTGGCTGGCAGAGAAAGGACATGATAGAATTAAGCTAGTTAAAGTGTAGCAGGCCAGAGCGACCTTGAGCACAGCTGTTGTACAACAACAGGATGGGTAAGAGAAACAAGAATGTGAGAATTAGGGAACTGCTAATCGCAAGGCTAACACAAAAGATAAGCATGGGAGGAGTTGACATCTAACTATTAACCAATGATGAGCTATGCTTTTGCAATATGTATGAGCTAATTAATGAATAGTATATAAGGCATGTATTGAGTATCAATAAACGAGGCTTGCTGATCATCAAGGGATGGTGCTTGTCTCCCGCTGATCGCTCCAACAACTCAAGAATTAGTGCAATAAATTAGTATTTAACACTATTCATTACTCCATCGGGCTCACAAAATATTTCAGATCTAGGAATTAAAGCCTAACAAATTTACCATCAAAATAATGATGCACCATCAACGATGAATTACAGCTACCCTGAAACATGGGACAGTTTTTAACAATCCTTTTCTGCAGCAGCAAGACATATCACACCCATTCGGCTCTTCTAAGATTGCTACTTAATAGTAACCTTTTAGTTGCGGATTCCTGTACATGGTGAAGTGGAAACAAACAGTTAATCACTTCCTTTTTGTATTCTGACAACTATCAGTTATAAGGTGGCTTTGGATGCAAGTAACAAGGCTTAATGAATTAACCCCTCAAATCCTTCATCTCATGGGTTATGGATTTTATTATAGTCCCCCCAAAAAAGATAGGGATTTAACAATTTCTTGTTAGTAGCTGTTGTGTTGGTAGGTACATACTAGGTAAGATACTCAAACAGTGTATTTACCGGCTATCATTATTTCTTAATTGCAGCACTACTGAAGTTGAAGGAGCTGTTAATTTAGATGAAATTACACTATAGTACATTACTAAATAATGACCCAGTCTACAGCAGATAATTTTAACTGTGCAATTCTAATACTCTAATTTTGAGGCAGTGAGTACACAGAACTCCTTAGATCCCACAGACATTTAGTCTTACAGTATCCAGTGTCATAAATCCCAGCCTTCATCCCCAGCCTGGGTACTAAACTCTGAATATTTAATCAGCAGTCAGAGCTTTGCCTACCCTAACACAAAGACCTGTTCACATTCATATACACAGTTGCCAAGATTTCTTTAATAAATTCCCTTCATTTAATACATATATAAGACACTTCATTTGCAACAAAACCACTACACAACTCAGCAGCATTTACCTCTGTGGTTACAAAAAACGACTCAAGATGCTGCCCGAGATCACCAATCACCTGTCCAGAGATGGGCAGGACCCTTCCTTCGTTTCTGTTTACGCTAAACTGTCTGCCAGTAGTTACAGTTATAACTCCCTTAATAGGGTAAATGCTCAAATTTATTCATTTTACTGTTAGGTTATAGCAATAAAAATGATTCCATAAAAGTAGCAGCTATTCCCAGAGCTGCTCTTTCACCACATTTTATCAGGTTTATGACTGTGTAGCATTCTTGAAATCAAAATGGAGACTCAGACACTACTCTTGTCTCCCAACAGTTGATTTAATTAGAACTATAGTAATAATAATTAATTTCCAATAATGCTCATCACCTATACAACAGATTTTTCAAAGCAGTGCATACATACTATCTTAAGCAATAAATTCTCAGAACAACTTTACACAAACAAATTTTATTCCCATTTTAAAGACAGGAGAACTGTAGTTGTGAAGCTAAATGATACTTTTAAATGATATTTCTTGGGAGTAAGATTAGACCTCAGCAAGCCATGAATATGACAGTATAGATGTGCTTTCATCTTTACCAATACAACACAAAGCTTTCAAGGTGAGATTTAATACAGCCATGCTAAAAGAGGTATAATTTGTACGAAAAATAAAACAGAAAACGAACAGATTCATTAGCTGAGCATTTCATACTTGCACATCATGACAGAAATCTTGAGCTATGTTTGGGCCTTTACACAGCAGAAAAAAGCCATCACCAAGATTTCCTGGTTATTCACTGCAATATTCACTCCCAAAGTGACAAGTTCCATGGAAACCTCCACACTGCATTTAGTTTTCAGCTTCACTCCTTAGTTATTCTAGTATTAGAGACCTAATTATTAAGATTATAAGGATTTTTAAGCTATCTGAAAGAATACCCAAATATCTTTACTACTAGAAATACTAAACTTGCTCTGGGAATCTGCATTACCTGCGGGACATTTTGATGCTTTTTTGGCTAGTCTACGAGAAGAGGAACATCGATCGATCGGAGTGAGGCTAAGATAACTTAGTTGCCATAGCAATACCCTTCCAGGAGCAAGGCTTTGTTTGAAGTTGTTCCAGGTTCTGCTCTTTTTTACCAGATGCTCTTCCAGCAGCGCCAGTGAATAGAGTTTGGTTTCATAAGTGTCAAATATTTGACAGATGCTTCAGTATTTCTGTACTAGAATTGATGACCAGTTTTAATCTCATCTTTTGCCTCTATTTACAGGAGGCAAGCATCCGGTGTTTGCTGTATTTTTTGTCTGCACCATGCAAAAATAATCAACTTGCTGCAGTTTCTTGGTCGAGTGTTGCCAGTTTCCTACCTGTTTCATTTGCAGGTGGAGCTCCACAGTCAGGCCAACTAGGACATGGGTTTGCAATCTGGGATGACTTGGTTTTGTTGGCGGCTTTTTGTTGTTTGGTTGGGTTTGTTTGGGATTTGTGCGTGTTGGTTGGTTATTTTTGTGGTTTGAGTGGTTGTTTTTACCCCTCTGATCCCAATGTTATAAATGACGTTTTAAAGTTAAGCTCTACTCTTGTGTGTCTCAAGGCATCAAAAAGGAGTCCAGTGACTCTGAACTTAATACTCCCATCACATATTCAGGCTTCCATAACCACCGACTCCAGCAATCCCCTTTACTGGCTGTGACCATGACTAACTTGGTCTTTTCTTCTGTAGTATTCCCATAACAGAAGATCAGGGCTTCAGTCTGCATTGCTCACAGGAACAGAAAAAAGTTAACGCAATTTCAAATAAATTTGAAGGGATAAAACAAAACCTGAAACAGACAAGTTCGGCTCATCGGTGGCATGCAGAATCTAACATATAAATCTTATAGTCTTTGCAAAACAACTATCAATTGAGGAATTTTGTTTTCTTGAGGTGCATCTTTTGTCAGATCTCGTAGTCTTGTGTGTACTTGTAAATGTAATTGAAAAGAGACATGGTGAATGTATACCATATATCAAAGAGCCTCACACTCATATGTAAAAGATAGCTGGCTGTCTTAGCAAGATCTGTTCAGTGGACCATAGTAAATAAAGGAGGCTGACTAGAGGGCTCAGAGATTATTCTTGATGTAAGCTATTTACCATATGAAAGAAAACACCCTATGATGAACCTTGTTGCCATTAAGCTGTTGAACAAACAGAAGAACTAAAAGGACAGTTCAGGAGACAAGAATGAGGAGGCAGGAGGTAACTTATGAAGTTGTGGGAAAACTGGCAGTATTTGGCTTTCACCCACTCTAAGTATACATCTCAAACCTGCTCAGCTTACTCTAAGTACACAAAAGCTAAATCAATCTAGAGCCCTTGGAGACCAAGTCTCTCAAGACCACTGTGCGGGTGGTGAAGTGATCATTTTGTTTTAAATGAAAGAAAACCTTACTGACATCTGTCATTCCACTCCACACACAAACTTCTGTTGTGTCCTTCAAAATAGCTAGGCAAGTGTCCCAGAGGTCAGCAGCACAACTTGTTTGCTTTCAGTAAGAGCACAGCATCCCCGTTTGGATGCTGTCTGCCAATTCCAGGTTATTGAATTTTGTGTGTGATGGTAGAGGCCATTCTCCTCCAGGAAAGAGTTCAACTTAGGGCTATGAATTACATAGAACAACATGAAGTCAAATAACAGAAAAGCAACTTCAAATTTCAGGTTACACACCTGGCTGTGAATGTTATTCTCACTCTGAACTTCCACAACCAGTGAAGAGGTTATCAGCATTTTCAAAGAGCTTTGAAGTACTGTGTTCTCATTCCAACAGTTAAACCTGCCTTTCTGGCACAGCTGTGCTCCATGAACCGTTACCCATCCTATTCATGTTATTACCCATCTCCTACCAGATGCATCCGAGCACAACTACACAGCTTAAAACTTCTTGAAAGATGCACTGAAAAGACACAGGATTACCCTTTAATATTAAAAAAAATGAATATGCAGGAATGAAGTATTCAGGAAGAAATAAAATACACTAGATGTATGGAGTAGCACCATCAAATGCTCATCTCCAAACCTGTCGTCTTCAGATTCGAATACAGTGGCAACCATTTCCCTGATTACTCAGCAAAAGAGACAGTTGCCCATCTCCTTATCCATTGACACGAGAGAATTAAAAACCCACACACAACAGGTTTTTAAACTGCAGGTTTTTGAACCTTCAGATATTAAGAAGAATGTTTCTGGCTAGTCCAACAGCACCAGGAAAAGTGCGAGAAAAAGGAAGCTAGGAAACTTGACACGTTTCTTCCAAACACCTCTTAGCAATGCCAAGCATTTCTGTAGGTAAATCCTCTTGAAACAAACAAGCTGTAGTGTTCGGTCAGTTTTCTAGAAGAGAAAGCAACCACAAACTCTGTACCTTTTAGGTCAAGTTCTCTCTTACTATTTTTCTTGGCACATTGTTAAAAGACAACAGGTCCAGATAAATTACAAAAACATGATGTAAGCCCTTCACACAATTAAACATGCTGCTGGGCAGGCTTTTAGAAGTCTCTGTATGGACAAGGACAGTTAATGCAGCTGTGTGGAGCAAGGAGACTACAGGTTTGGAATTGTACTCAAAATAGTTAGCCCTCTTCAAAGGCTTTGTGGAGCTTAGGCACAAGGGTATGCCTATGGCTCTTTTATTCCTTACTTGAAGTCTCTGGCTGATATAGCTACAGCTCTTGTAGCAGAAGCTGAGAACAATTCTCAAGACTTTGGGATGTCTTTTGCATGATGACACTGGTTGTATCCCCTCTACAGGGAGGTAAACTGTACTGTACCAAGATTTCAGTGATATGATCTATATCCAAATACCGCATGACTGGGGCAACTGCAGTACTAATGTCAATGAAATTAAATCAGAGATGCTACACAAAAAAAATAATAAACAGAGTTCACTTGAAAAGAACTGTTTTAAATCTTAGTTTATAAATATAAATGCAGCTGTGGAAACACAAAGATGCCCATCCTGTAAAACTTAGTTCCTTACACAGATATGCCACGCAATAGAGGACACTTTGGAGTATTGAGGAAAAAAATCCTAGTTCCTAATTAACAAAGCAAACAAAAGACTTGAAAATTAAAATGGATTTAAAAGCCTAATATCAGATACAGTCAAATATAGGCATTACACAGTGAGGTGGATTTAGTTTTCTTAACGACTATCAGAATATTTTTCTGCCTCAGCTAAACGAAAGCTGCACTTAATCGGCCTAAAACATCTTCAGTGTAGAGTAAGGGAATGGAATGAAAGTAGGTCAAAGGACAGAGCCAGTGACCAGCTGATAACGAGATTCAACAATAGCTAGAAGTGCCAGGTCAGCTCCATTTTGATCCCAACATTTTGGTTTCTGAACCAACCTGGAAAGCTTTTCATAATTTAAACAGCTGATTGTCCTCCAGTTCAATGACCAAGTCACATAAACTTCATACGTAGAGGGGAAACTGATACAGAAATGAAATACCAATCAATTCGTGCCAGCAGAGGAGAGCATATGGAGAGAGAAGGCCAGAAAGTACTCCCCAACGCTACATCAGACTGATCCTCCACCCTGCCTCCTTACCAGCTACACCCCTCAAGTACTTACTTCCCTTCAAGGTTTTTCAGTGGAGCTGTGTTTCACGGTTCTTTCAGAGAACTGCTCATTCAGGGAAGAGAAAGAAGACAACACCAGTGTACTGGGTCTGGCTGAGACAGAGTTAATTCTCCCCACAGCAGCCCTCATAGTGCTGCGCTTTGTGCCGGTGGCGGCTAGAAAGGTGCTGATAACTCACGGGTGGTTTGGCTACCGCTGGGCAGTGCTGGCCCAGCGTCAAGGCTGTCCCTCCAACATCCCCCTCACCAGCAGGCTGGGTGGGAAAGGTCTTGGGAGGGGACACAGCCGGGACAGCTGACCCCAACTGACCAAAGGGATATTCCACACCACATGATGTCTGCTCAGCAGTAAAAGCGAAGAGGAGAGGGGAGAGGTGTGGGATTTGTTACTATGACATTTGTCTTCCAAAGCAACCGCTACACGTACAGAAGCTCTGCTTCCTTGAAAGTGGCTGGGTATCACCTGCTGATGGAAAGTAGATAAATCTTTTGTTTTCCTTTGCTTCCACATGTGGCCTTGGCTTTTGCTTTATTAAATGGCCTTTTTCTTGACCCCGGAGGGTTTGGGGGGGTTTTTCATCTTGTTTTCCCCGCTTCCATCTTGCTGAGGAGGGGAGTGACAGAACAGCTTAGTGAGCACCTGGCGCCCAGCCAAGGCCAACCCACCACAACCAAGCAGGTCATCATTCAAAAGAAACAGTAAGTTGATGGAAGCATATCTATCAGACCACACTGAGTACTCCAGCCCTTACTGTCACCATATTTCCTTCTCTAAAGCTTGCTAAAGCAATACTGCAATGCCACAACACCAGAAAACCTATTGTTTAGCAAACCTGATTTATAAGTCTAATTTATGGCAATTCCATTACCCTCCTCACCTCTTCTTTTACCATCTTTCTCTAGAGGATTCAAAACGCAAATGATTGCAAAGAGGGATGAGAAAAAGTAATATATTACTCGATCACTGAAGAACCAAATTCTTTGTCCTTACAACAGACAGAGGAAATGTTTTGTTTATATACACAGGAAGACTTTGCAGTGAAGGCAAGGTTTGTTGTTTTTTTCCTGTCAGATAATCTGCATGATAGATGCTTTGATAAAACAAAATAGTTATCCAATGTAGAAATTTTAAGAAAAATCCTTATAAATGAAGTTCTGAGCAGCTCTAGTTAACACTTTCAATCAGACTGCAAGCTTACTCCACTTCTAAAGCAAGAGCTCTCTTTGGCCTTGTTGTCATACTCTATTCTGTTTTACTTTTCAGTTTTCCCATTCAGAACCCAAATATTTTGTGTTTTATTATCTCCTATGTGTGAAAGACACCTTATCCTACTTAAGGTGGTTCAGATTTTTGTTAAAAACTCTGGTAAAAAGCTGTGCATAAGACAACACAGTAAATAGATCTCTTCCATGAAGTTCTATTCCTGCTTCACAAAAATTGCACTTCTTCCCACAGAACTAGTGTTCTAGGACTAATTTCTAGGGAGCAGTTAGGTTGCAGTTTTTAAGTCACACTCATTAAGTTGAATAGAAGAAACAGCTTCACATGAGGGCAAGAAAGGAAGGAACACAAGCCTATTAACACCTTACCATGATTTGCTAAAGTTACATTAACAAAAATAAATTTCAATAATTCTTTATTCATCATTTTCTCTCTGACATTGAGCCAAGTTTAGCACAGTGATACAGAACAGTTGGGGAAAGACTTCGTTTATTTTTAGTCATCCAATAAATGATACAAAGAGCAGAGACTTAAAAACCAAACCCAAAAACAACCCCAAAACAAATCCACCACAAACAAAAAAGTCAACACCAAACCACAACAGGCATACAAATTAAATCCAAGAAGGAAAGTCAACAAGAAATGTTGGTACAATTATTTGTTATGTGGGCTTCAAAAGAACTCCCGCTAGATCACATACACACCAATGAAATGCTAAAGATACTCCTAATTCCAGGTCAGCATTACTTTTCTATACCGCTTTTATTTGAAGCGGTCTTGTGTATGCATGAAGAGCTGAGTGTCAGTTTAGCCTGATACAATCAGCACTGGAGACCTAGAAAGATATTTTATATATTGCCTGGAGACTTTAAAATATGGTAAGTAGAAGAAGTGACAAGTTGCAGATTAGCTAGTGCTACTAAAAGGGAAAGTTATCCTGAGGGATAAACTGAAATGTTATGCAAGTTTCAGTTTCTTTTTCAGCTGAAGCAAGATCCATCAAATCCCTGACATTAGGATAATTGGGATGTAGGAAACCTTCATTAGAATGACAATCCAAAAGTGCTTTGTTAAAATACAAAACTATTTGCATTTACTGCTCAAAACAGTATTGAAAACAAACCAGATGTTGCTTTCATATTCAAAATTTGAAGACTTTTTTGAAGTAGCCACACAGTTGGATAAGAGCTCACTAAATAAAACAAGAAAAACAATGAAAAATCCTTTCAACCACCCCACAAAACATAACAATTCCTATCTGAAACTTACATTAAGCAACACTTAACAATGAAATTATGCGTTATGGGCTTAAGTATCCAAAACTACTGTTGGTCCTGCAATGAGAACGGCACTGAGTAAACAGGAGATTACAAGGGGTCCCTTGGGTACTCGAGTCCCCTGCTCTTCCTCCACCTCCCCTCACCCACGTCCTGCTCAACAGGGTCGGTCAGCCACGCCGTTCTTCACGCACTGGTACGCACAAAGCCCACAAAACACGCCCCACAAAACCCAAACCCAAGAGAAGGCTGAAAGCCCTGGTCCCAGCCCGCCCTTGGAGTAAAGCGGGCAGGCTTACTGGCCACACCGGAGCCCTCGTCTTTGCAACTACAGGGAGTACCCTACAGAAACCCACTGCACAGTTCTGACACACGACATCAAAAGCAAAACCAACATAAAACCAAACAAGAATTTTTAAGAACTCCAACCAATACATCCTAGAAGGGGGAAAAAAAAAAAGAAAAAAAAAAAAAAAAAAAAAAAAGAAAGAAATCCACAGCAGCAAACTGGTTTTAATTCAACTCAGAGGCAGAAGGCAATTCCCAGGCAACACCTCAAACGTTACCAAAGCACTATAAACTTCCAGCCCTCGGGAGGCCACACTTACATGTTCATCCTTACTCAGAGGTTCACAGAGC
>KL280365.1:1531-29937 GCA_000699545.1 Podiceps cristatus | reverse complement strand
TATATATTTATACACTTTTAGTAATTTCTTTAAATTTTTTACCTTCCAAGATAGTCAAGAACTGGAAACACCGTGAGTCCTGCAGCTGGAAGTACCGTAACAGTATCATTCAAAAGCTCATTGAAAATATTGGGCCTCTATTTTGTTTCTTTAAAGTTTGCTTGTTAAGACAAAACAGAGTTTGGACTGTAACTGCAGAAGGCTTTGACTTTTCCATGGCTTTGGGGAATTCATCCTACAGCTACAGCATGGAATCTAAGTACAACACCATTCTAACTGAAATTTCTGACTTTAAATGACTGCTAAACAAAAGTTTTAGCTCCTGAATTGATGCCTGTACTCTTCAAATGCTTATTAACTAAGCATGAAAAAATGACAAAGCTTTGCTATCAGTCATGTTCAAAAGAAATTAAAATTTCAGTATGAGATACCTAATAAGAGGAACAGTCATTTTTTTTGTCAAAGATGGCTCCTCATGCTAAACAAAAAAAAAAAAACCATATACGGAGGTACATACCATGGAGCAGATTCACAAAGAGTATACATTATAAAAAGCATATTTATGAAAATGGCACTATGCAGAAATCGGCTAATGATCTATTACGATTGTGTACTGGTTAAAAATACTTTTCTTAATGTATGCCTTGCAACACTCTTCTCATCTTTCAAATAGTCATAATCCCAGAGGCTTTTTCAGGAAACTATTATTCTTACATAATGTATAAATAATTCCATACATATATAAAAATATACTCATATAAAGATAGATTAGCCAAATTACTGGGTTATTAAGTAGAAACTGTAAGAGCAGTTTTCAGGCATGAATATATATTTATGGTTAACAAAATAGATAACAGTATCAATTTACAGTAAAAAGACATGAAAATTAATATGAGACAATTTTTAAAATATACATTACTATTATTTCCTGGTAGCTGTGTTGGGATTTTTTCCTCTTCTTTTTAGATGAAAACGTACAATTTTAAATCAAATTCTCCACAGTCTCTGTCTTATGATAATTGCACTCAGTGGTGACTTTTGAGTTTACTGTATTGGAGGAAGTATCATGTTATATATAGTTGCTTGACTAAAAGAGTAAACTAAAAGGTCTAATAACTTTTGTTGTTGGCAGAGAACCAGCAAAATGCAATATATGTGGCTTATGGATTAGCTGGTATTTAATGTAAAAACACACAGGCATCCACAAACAACCCCTTCTTCATTTTAATTTTTACTCTATTTGAAATTGTGTGTACAATTCCTATTAAAGTACATAGCACAGGATGAAACCAAAAGTGGGCACAAAAATAACACAGTAGTTTATGGTTCAATTCATTCATTGCATCATACCACCTCATCCACAGACAAGTCAGCCAATTTTGATCTAAGCATTGGTTTGCTAGGGGCTAAGATTTTTCTGGATAGGAACCTGTTACAGCAAAACAGTCTTTTTGATTGCACATTTTGACTACACAAAGCTAGGAACAAAGTAATTTGTCTAAATGCTTAATGAATTTAAAAAACATTTAGCCCGGTAAAGTGTTTTCCATTATCTTTTTTTTTTTTTTTTTTTCCCTGCTTAAAGTTTGAATTTATCTAGAAAAAACTCTTTTTATTTCAACTTTTTGTTTCTCCTGAAATCAAAGGAGAGTGATAGCCTCAACATCAGGTTTCGTGCGGAGAGAAGAAACAGAGCTTGAGACTAGTAGATTAACATACTGTATATTCAGAAAAAAGAAATTGCCTTAGGAAGGACTTGAAACATAATAAATCAGTTTCAAGAATAAAACAGAACCGTTTACTGTTATGCCACAAAGCCTCTTTAGGATATACTGATTTATTTCTATTGTCTACATACAAAACATGTAGACTGAAATGATTACTATAGCAGTGAAACACTTTTTTTGAATATTCAAATAAATGGTTTTAACCGGGAAGATACCAATATCTATTTCCAGTTATCCTGTGGAAACCTAACTGCGACAGATGGCATCCAGCCTGCCTGACATGAATTTTACCTGCTGTATATTTACTGGTGATTTAAGTCACTGATGCCTATCTGTGTGTTCTTCTACATACATGTCTTAGCCTATCTTCCCTTATTTTGATTTATGCCCCATATAAAAAGCCTACACTTCTTCAAATCATGATAATGATGGTATAGTACAAAGCTTTTATACTAGAACATTTTATTTCTTGCTGTGTTTTTTTTTTTTTTTTTTTTTTTTTTCCATTTAATTTCTAGGGAGGATCTGTGACCTATTCTCTTTGGACATCTCAGTTCTTCTGGATGAACAGGTCTCATGGACTCTTGGCACAGCAAAGGCATTCAGTCCATTTTCTTTTTTTTTTTTTTTTTCCACTTTCTCATTTTCTGTATGGAATTCAAATTCCTTTTCTTTCAAAGTATTTTCTTTTGCTTCTCACTTGATATTCTGCTATGCCAGCTAAATCTTTCCCTTCTTCTCCATCTTCACATTCTCCTACTCATTAACATGTTGTCGGTGTTCAGCATTCCTCCCTCACCTCACACACGTGGAGGTGCTATCTCTTATTCACCTCCTTTGGTGGCAACAGTCATGAAAGCGCTAGAGGAGGAAGGATGCCAGAATTTTAAACTACTGTGTTGTCTAAACCTGAGCAGATGGTCTTGTAATCTCCTAGGCAAAGGAGGCTTGAATGTGTGATAGATAAATTCTTTGGGGTGAATTTGGGAGAAAATGGAGGACTCAAATACATGATGCACTGAGGTCAATGTTTCAAGGGGAAGCTGAGAGACACTTTGACTTTTCTTCCTCCCTCTATTTCAAGTTTCATGCTAAAATTTAGCCATTGCAAAGGTGAGGCTTTGACCACTTTAATTTGACATGAGCCTGGCTATTTTACAGCCAGGGATGAACAGCACTTCATCTTTTCTTCTTAAAAACATAGAAGCTTTCCTCACTGAATAGTGTCAGTCTCCCAGTGTCACTGGTGTGTAACCTTTCTCCTAGGGGTCCCTCTCAGAGCTGTCTGTGATTCAAGGACCGCTTCCTATATAACATGGTTGAGTAATCTTGGCTCAAACTTCTGAGAGAAATGCTAAGTTGTGAGAAAGAGCTGTGAAAAAGTACTAAGCTAGAAAAGAAGGATAAAATGACAGGCAGAGGTAAGACTGTTGAAAGAGGGATAGTTGGCATCTCAACGATTCCAGGAGAAAAACATTGGTATGACAAGGTATAAAGATGGCACATCAGCAGCACTGAGGATTAGCAATGGAAGCTGACCCTTTCACACCTGCCATAAAGCTGTTTGGCCAGCACAGACTGGCTGCATGCTTTACTGGCAGTTGTAAGCATATTAATACTTATTCTCTTTTCTTGTTTGTCCAGATTTTCTGTTGTGTGTAATAGCTAAAAATAACTGCTTTATACTCTTTGGATGTGTACATCCAGAAGGACGCACATGCAGTGTCTTTGTTCGTGGTAAAAGTAGTCCAAACAAAGTGACGCAGAGAAGGCAAGTTGCAGACATTAGCTAAGCAAAGGCATCAACCCTGTCAAGGCAAAATGTCAGGTAGTGATTAACCAGGGAGATTTACATAATAGCTAGCGAGTGGGAAGCCTCTCCCTAGAAATCAACACCACTGAGAAAAATTTGGGCCATATAAATTCTTAATATATGCAAATTGAGAGCTGAACATTTCATCATTATTCTTCTCTTAGTGATCACTAGATTACTATGCCACTGGTACAGAAACCAGAACTTTGCCCTAACGAATCAAAGGGAAAAAAAACCCCTTAATTTACTGCATTGATTCCATTAATTGACTGATACGGACTGTCCTTACCCCAATCTAGCCAAAAATATTGATGCAATATAAAAAGGGAAATACATTTTCCCATGGCAGTCATATTGTACCTTAATTACAAGAAGCCCGATGCAGAAATTTCTAGGCAGAAGTTTTTCCCTCCTGTATTTGATATGACATCATCCATGATGATCCAATGGGCCACAGGTCCACCAATGAAATCCTGGCTCTGTTGGTAGCAAGGATAAACTCCCCTTCATTCAAATTTAAAAAGTCAGAAGACTGCATGGATCTATGAACTACAAAGTGTTTTATCAATGCTTATTCAAGTATATTGAAAATAATGAACATTTGTGCAAGTCACTATTGCCAATAACTGGGCCAGATACCAGTAGGATCCATCTGGTTTAGCATTTTATAGTGTTTCCTGCCCTTACATTCCTGAACAGTTCTAAACTCGGATTAAATCTCATTATGACTTTGACACTCTTTTTCTCTCATTAAGGGATGTTCTTTTTTTGGGGTAACCAGATGTGACAAAAACTTTTGCATTTTAGAAGACAAATGTACCCAAAAGAACATCTGTGACTGAAAAATGAAAACAAACAGGAAACAAATGTGTGTGCCCTCTTTGAATCACAAGTCAATATCTACAGAAACCATGAAAGAAACCAATTAAGACTGAATGCAACTTTTATTCCTTGCGTCATGAAGTATTTCCCATGAGGTTATTTCCTGAGATGTAAAATGTTACAGAGAAAACATACTGCATACTCTAGTTCCATTTTCTATTTAATAGATGTCACGATCTGCCTCTAGAAAGAGAATATATCCATAAAACGACAAGTAATTTTTGTAGCTGTCTATTGGAAGTTAGATGGTTTTAAGTTGTTCTCTGCAGTTGCAACTTAGGTTTGTCCAGATGCTCTGGATAATTTTTAATTTATTCTAGCACAGTATAGATTTAAAATAAGAAATTTATATGGCTACATGTATAAATACATGTTTCTGGTACGACGATAATAGAGAATTTTCTAACTTTGTCGTGTTTTCTAACAAGATTTGAGGCCACCTTTCTTTACCTTATTTTTTATTTTAATGTTTTTTGTATTTCTAAGACACAAGAAAAAAAAAATCCTGGTCTGTCTTTGCTTTTATGCAGATGTGATTTTTCATCAAGTATTGAGATTGCTATAGCATAAGAAAGTGACTCAAGTAATACTGTAAGTTTGCTTGTTATTTCAAATACACTGAAAACCTAAATTCCCCATTCAATGCAGCTTGACCTACAAAACTAACAACTTACTATTGCCAAAGTATCCAAAGAAGCCAAACTAAATGGGATTCATCAGGAGAAACACTTTTGAAATGTAGAATTCTAATAATGTACAGTAAATAGGATTTAAGATGTAAATGAGAAATGCATCCCACCTTTGCCTATTCAAACTGAAACTAATTGAAATATAGGAATAATTAAGAAAAGTTAATATTTGAAACCATGTTTATATATTACAGCATGAGAAGTTACTATCTTTCTAAAAGCTATAGTCAGTGAAGATATTAACACTATTTTCATCCACAGAGAAAACTGTGAATACTTACAGTGTAGCTGCCAAAATACAGGTCACCAGTTTTCATGCTGCATGTTTGTTTTGTAATTATTGTTATTGGAAGGACAAGAGGGAAGGAAGAGAGAAGGAAGGATAAGAGGGAGAAGTCGCTTGAGATCTTTTTGTAAGCAGTGTTGAATAAAGAGGGAAACTCAAGTAGTTCCTCAGCACATAAGGTGGAGGGTAGAGAGGTGGAAGGATGGCAGCGTGGATGCAGTGGCCAAGTGCTTGAACATTGCATCAAGATTACTAGCTTGAGAGAGAAAATACACAACTGGGATGAGTAGTTGAAGTAGTCTGGGAAAGAGGCATGAAGGAGGAGCTGGGGGTGTAGAGCCTTTCACGTAAGGGAACAGGTACAGTGAGATCCATACTGAGGCAGGATTCTTCTTTCTCTGTTTGTTAGAGAAATCAGAAAATGTCACCATGTCCATGCTCTTGAATACCTTGAAAGTGTTCTGAATAAATCTTAGGTGTGCCATTGTGTTTCCACATCATAGGATTTTTTTTTTTTTTTAACTGTACTTTATTTTTAAAACTTGAGACATCTGAGACAAAAGAAACTCAAGATGCCTTACAAGAATGGTCTTCCCTTCAGAAAGTCAAATACACAAGGCTTATGTAACAACATAATTAATATTGCACTTACTGCCTTAGATTTTTCTGGGTCTATTTGTATGATTTATTTTGTTTTTCAGTCACCAGAATATTGGTGAACCTCATAATCTTTCAGATCTTTATCTTCATAGCATGCTGTGAATATCTACTCAGCACTAGCAAGGCCACACCTGGAGTGCTGTGTCCACTTCTGGGCTTCCCAGTACAAGAGAGATGTGGAGCTACCAGAGAAAGTCCTCTAAAGGACCACACAGATGATTAAGGAACTGAAGCATCTCATATGAGGAAAGACTGAGAGAACTGGGGCTGCTTAGCCTAGAGAATCATGGAATTTTTTAGATTGGAATAGACGTTTAAGATCACTGAGTCCAACCATTAATGTATCACTGCCAAGTCCACCACTAAACCATGTCCTTAAACACACCATCTAAACGTCTTTTAAATACCTCCAGGAAGGGTGCCTCAAGCGTTTCCCTGGGCAGCCTGTTCCAGTGCCTGATAACCCTTTCAATGAAGAAATATTTCCTATTTCTAACCTAAACCTCCCCTGGCACAACTTGAGGCCATTTCCTCTTGTCCTATTGCTTGCTACTTGGAAGAAGAGACTGACACCCACCTCTCTACAACCTCCTTTCAGGTAGTTGTAGAGAGCAATAAGGTCCCCCTCAGCCTCCTTTTCTCCAGGCTAAACAACCCCAGTTCCCTCAGCCACTTCTCATAGGACTTGTGCTCTAGACCCTTCACCAGCTTCGATGCCCTTCTCTGAACATGCAAAAGAAGAGAGGGTTCAGGGCGAATCTCATAATGCACAAATATTGGAAGAAAGGAAGTAAAGAAGATGGAGCCAGGCTCTTTTCAGTAGTGCCCAGTGACAGGACAAGAGACAATGGGCACAAACTAAAACACAGGAAGTTCTCTTTGAACATCAGGAAATACTTTTTGTCTGCGAGAGTGACCAAGCACTAGGAAAATTTGATCAGAGAGATTGTGGAGTTCTTATCCTTGAATAAATTAAAAAGCCATCTGGACATGGTCCTGGGTAACTGGCCTTGCTTGAGCAAGTGCCTTGGACCAGGTGACCTCCAGAGGTCCCTTCCAACCTCAACCATTCTGTGACTCTATGTGATAATAGTACCTCATAGTTCTCATTTCTGCATTTAGAAATCTGAAATAGTAAGGATGGGTTCCAGACCACTTAAATTCACCAGATATCTTCCAGTTTGACCTGAAACTTTCCCTTGTAACTACACGTTACCTATATTTAACCCTCTTCCATTCATGCAAGGAGGCTGAAATTGGAGTAGAAAGAACTTTTGCCACCTTAATATTAATAAAATGTGGGTTTTTTTTTTTGTTTTTTTTTTTTTTTTTTTTTTTTAATTTTTTTAAAATTTCTTGTGCCATTACCTTCACCTTTTGGCCTCTGTATTCCCTCACACCCCTCATATCTCTGTTGCCATTTCCCAGAGCCTCACTAGCCCCTTGCTGCCACTTGCCATCTGGCAGGCAGGAAAAGCAGGTAAGCCCTGGGGCTCCTGTTTCTCTGCTGGTAACAGCAACCCTGTGTGCTAATTCTATCATGCATGCCATAGGCTCACTATCACTTCTTATTATAAACTTTAGTTGCACATGAGGAGTTGTAATTTGAACCCCCATAACCTAAAGGTTTGGATAAAGGTGGACTGATTTTTAGAGACACTGCACATTGGCAGCTCTCATTGACCTCAGTGCTATTTGTTTAAAAGTGTGCACAAGACACCTTTAAAGCCAAACACGTAAGGAAACATTTAAAAAGAAGATGGGTGGCCTTGAAAAACATAGCAAATGACTAAAAGGAAGGAAAATATTACCAACCAATTTTAACTTCATTTTCTGAAATAAAAAGTGGTGGTTTGAAGTTGAGCAGTGAGTCCTGAAAGCCTTAAATATCATGTATATATCACATACAAACAAAACACATATTTTACACATATGTGTTTCTGTCAATTTACCTTTAGAGAACTGAACTATCAGCAGTATTTGTTACTTATTCGCAGTTTTATGCCTCGATTAAAATGTGTATGTTCATCCAGACACAGTATTTTGATATAATCTCTGCCACACTAATAAAGATCTTATACTACAATTTATTCTAGTTGCTTGTCACCTTTTCCAAATAGCAGATATTTAGGGCTGACTAGCTCTAAATTGCCTGTTGGAGCACCACTAAGTATGGAGCCCATAGTCTTAATTTAGGTCCCCAAGTTAGATGCCAGAAGTTAGATGGTGTGAATAGCCCCCTCAGAGAACAAGCCATATAAAGGAACAGCAGCTATGTATAGAAGGCAGAGCAGTCTAATATAAATCTCCTGAACAAAAAAGCTATATGTCTATATTGGGCAAGTGAAAGCCTGCTCCTGAGAGATGCTTACACCGCTTAACTCCAGTGAGAATTTCAAGGGAAGCTCTGCACCTCCCAGCACCAGGCCTTAAATGATCAAGCATTTCTATCCACTGCCGTGCTCTACCTTGCCTGATCTCAAGTGGGGTTATTACAAGAACAGGGATTACACATCATTTCCCTCTACAGTACTTTGAATTATTTAATCAATGTGCTTTATTCCGCAAGCCGTTCTAACTATGCTTGTGAGGGCTTAAATCAAAAGATCGCTTTGTTACTTGAGCAATCCTTAGAGGAAAAAAGCACCCTGCTGTACTCTCTCTGGCAACAGTTGAGGAAATGACATATACCATTTAGACCCATGATGATGACCCACTAATGATGATTCCTAGTCTGATGTATTATTCTAATATTCTCCCAAGTTTCATTATGATGTCATGTTGATCATGTTGCTGTTAGTAAATTTTGGAATGACTCATTTCCTGCTGGCAGATACAGTAAGAGAAGATAGTGCTACAGCTGACACCAGGCATCTGTCATTAAAACTGTCAGGAAGCAAAATCCAAAAAGGGGTTTACCAGCCAGACAAAAATTCCCAGAGCTTTGGGGGAAGCTTCTGGGAAGCTTCTATATCTCTGCTACGTCTCTTGCCATTTTTAGTAATGTTACAATGGCTACTTCAATTATGAACATGAAACTCTGTTTTTTTAAAGTAAAACAATGATAAAAAAAGGATGTAACCTTTTGTTTTTCCCATTGTAACAGTATTACTACAGTCTCTCTCTTTCACCATCAACATTACGGAGACCATTTTGAAATTTCAAATCTAAAGCCCATACCACTATTTATAAAACAGTCAAAATAGTACTTAGATAGTAAAAGTAATATATTTTTAGCTTTTTTTTTTTTTTTTCATTTTTAATTCCACTGCATAGTTTAGCCTACTTATAATGCTTTGCTTTAAAACTGAAACATTTACCCTAAGATAAAATTATTGCTTTCTCATTTATAAATAGAATTTCAATTGCTTAAGAAACAAACATTATTATGTCTTTCAACATTCATTTTCAAGACGAGATATGCAATCTAAAGGTGAGAAACAGCAATTACAAAAGAACTTGTGATGCTAATACAAAGCAAATTTATTCCAACATTAGCCCTAGAATTTCAGGACAGGACCCTGTTGTTTGGGTTCACTTGAGATTATCAATTTATAAGTGGGTTTCAATTCAATATTTAGGGACTGTTGTCAAAGGACCTCTTTAACTAAATCAGAGGCCATATACAAACTCATTTGTTTTGCACCATTTATCTATAGAGAGTGAAACCTTCTGAATTGGCCTGATTTCTATTGGAAGAGAAAATAATAAATGCAATAAGGAACAGGTCCATAAATGGTGTATGTATTTTTGGACTGAGGTAAAAAACAAATGGCTTGTGATTCCAGCTAACCAGGAGGAAAGAAGCAAATAACCAGACCTGTGAAGAGGATAAGCCATAGTTTCCTTGTTGTGCTGGCCAGGTCCATAAGACTTTCAGCCAACAGAAGCAGTTTACATCTGCATCACACACCCTGCTGTTTAGTCCCATTTTTGTCATCATCTTCCTCCATGATATCAACAAAATTACTTAATTTCTCTCAAACTTGGTATCCCCTTCTGTAAAATGATATGACAATAACACATCTCTCTAAGATAAATATGGTATCTGGTTTCCATGTTGTATATTGTGGATGTTTTACAAAAATGCCAATTTGAATACTTCCAGCAAAGTGGCACTCTCTGGGCCATATTAATCTGTCACCATTCACCCTGAGAAGAGGATCCCCATTCTGTGTCCTCCATTTCTCAGAATAAAATGATTTTTAGAAATTAGATATTTCTTCACTTTTTCTTGTTTTAGTATCGGAAAGAGAAAATAAAATGTTTAAGGTATACATTCTCAAAACATAATGAGAACTTCAGCATCAAGGAATTAAACTACCTGCAATATATTTTTCTTTCCTTAATAGTGTCCCACAACATGAACAGTTCATCCTTACCTAGCCGTCAGTATCACCTTTTACACTTTTTAGATATTAGCATTAGAAACAGATTTCTGAAATGGTATCTTGGTCAAGCTGTAGGTTTTCATAAATGCCTGGATCACAAACCCAAAAGGACCTCAGCAATGATCACCTCTTACGTAATACAGATTGCAGGGTTTCCCTGAGATTAGTTCTTGTCCAAATGACGTCTTTCAGAATGAACGATTACTCCTGATGTTAAAAGTATTATTGATAGAGCATCCATCTCAAATCCTTGGAATTTGCTAAAAATGCAGATGAAGCGTTTTGTAGGTTCAAATCTAGTTAGTGGAAAAATTAATTTCTGACTGTCAGATTACAGAGCCTACGCTTGTTACCCACAACATCAGTACATGCCACGGACAATCTTACTTGACTTTTTATTTTATAAGCAATGCATAGAGCTTCTCCTGTCTTTTAATATATATTCTACTTTTCACTTGTTTAAACACTTTATGAAATTTCTCTGTACTGTTTCTGTATCCATATTCTTTATGCAGTCATCAAAGGGGCACAGGGTCACTGGGGAACTGTATCAACACTACAGAATGAAGCAATGGAAGGAGTTATTGCTTGGTATAGGTCTGTGAATTTGAGGACCGTATGTGGATTTTTCCACTGCACTTTTTCGATAAGAGTTACTATTTGTTTCTTTCTCTCTTTTTTTTTTTTTTTTTTTTTTTAGTACTGTAAGTTCTGGGTCAACTGAAAACTTTGGTTTATATTTTTTCACTATATATTAATTAAAATGAGACTGACCTCTTCAGAATAGCAGAATTTTTCTTCTACATGTTCATTTGAGATGTGTCATATAGCTAGTACTTAACTTTCTTGATTTTATGGTAAATTTTTATTCCCTCAGTTTTCAAATTAAAATAATTAAAAATGCTAAATCATTGTCTTAGAATATTTTAGATATAATATATGAACAAAATTTATCAACAGAAATTGTCTTATTAAAATGAAATTGTGTTTGAGGTGAATAATTTTCCTTTTATCTTTTTGATTGTCATTCATTATATCATCCTTGTTTAATACTTTATTTATTGAGGTTTGTATCACTGTTGCATTGCTTTTCCTGTATGTTAATATTTCCCAAGTTGGCTAATTTGCTCTTCTTAGATAATGATATAATAGTTATTATCTTCCTTTCTTATGGAATTTCTCTATTTGTTCCAAGAAAAATAAAAAATGAGTAGTAACAATCCAGAGAGATCCTTCATTTCAAGGCTCTTAGATGCAAGGTATCCACAGGTGGTAGCCTGAAATTGTTTAACTTCAGTAGCTGCTGTTTAACCTCTACTTAAAATTGAAACAGAATTTTTTTTCCTCATCCTGTGATGTAACTATAGCCTTTGGCTTTTTCCACAGAACAGAAATATTTGTTTAAAATTTTTTCTTTTTGAAAATTATTACTACATTCAACTATTTTCATCTTGACTAGTGTGTATTCTGAAATCATATTTGTATCATAATGAAAGCATAGTCCTGAGTTCTTTATGTTAATTGATGAAGCTATACAAACTTGACTTCAGCAAGGCTTTTGATACCTTTTCCCATAACAGCCTCATAGGTAAGCTCAGGAAGTGTGGGTCAGATGAGTGGACAGTGAGGCGGATTGAAAGCTGGCTGAACCACCAAGCTCAGCACTGCAGAGTCTAGTTGGAGACCTGTAGCTAGTGGTGCTCCCAAGCATCAGGGGCTGGTACTGGGTCCAGTCTTGTTCAACTTATTCATCAGTGTCCTGGATGAAGTGAGACAGAGTGTACCCTCAGCAAGTTTGCTGATGACACAAAACTGGGAGGATTGGCTGATACCCCAGAGCTGTGCTGCCATTCAGCGAGACCTGGACAGGCTGGAGTGCTCAGCAAAGAGGAACCTCATGAGGTTCAACAAGGGCAAGTGCAGGGTCCTGCACCTGGGGAGGAATAACCCCATGCACCAGTACAGGTTAACATCCCCATGCACCGGTACAGGTTAGGGGCTGACCTGCTGGAAAGCAGCTCTACGGAGAAGGCCCTGGGAGTCCTGTCGGATGACAGAGTAACCATGAGCCAGCCATGTGCCCCTGCGGCTGGGAAGGCCAACGGCACCCTGGGGTGCATTAAGAGTGTGGCCAGCAGGTCGAGGGAGGTTCTCCATCCACCTCTGCTCTGCCCTAGTGAGGGCCCATCTGGAGTGCTTTGTCCAGTTCTGGACTCCCCAGTTCAAGAGAGATGAGGAACTACTGGAGAGAGTCCAGCAGAGGAATACAAAGATGATGAGGGACTGGAGCATCTCTCCCATGGGGAAAGGCTGAGGGAGCTGGGGCTGTTCAGCCTGAGGGAGAGAAGACTGAGAGGGGACCTCATCAATTCTTATAAATATCTTAAGGGTGGGTGTCAAAAGGATGAAGCCAGACTCTTTTCAGTGGTGCCCAACAACAGGACAAGGGGAAATGGACACAAGCTGGAAGTTCTGTCTGAACATAAGGAAAAATTTCTTTCCTGTGCGGTGACAGAGCCCTGGCACAGGCTGCCCAGAGAGGTGTGGGGTCTCCTTCTCTGGAGATATTCAAAACCCCTGGACACGCTTTCCTGTGCAACCTGCTGTAGGTGACCCTGCTCTAGCAGTGGGTTGGACTAGGTAATCCCCAGAGGTCCCTTCCAGCCCCTGCCGTTCTGTGATTCTGTGAAACCAGGTTCAGCTGTTTTGAGTCAAATCCCATGAAGCTTTGTGCATCATTGGGAAGTAATGAATATTCTCTGTATGACAGATAATCCTAATGGATAATCAATATCTCAGCAATCAATATTGCTGAGAAATTAAGAACTATTAAATATTGTTTTACAAATGCACATATATGCACATAACACACGCACAGAGTCACTTTCCCTTTATACCTGTGACTGACAGACACTGAGCTCTTGCCTAAAAATATCTTTCAAAAGACTTCAAAGAGCTTAGAGTTTTTGACAAGAAGTATAGAGATGTCTCCATTTTCCCTCCATATACTGGGGAGATGTGAATCATTAAGTTCAGTTCATGGGTGTATAGCATGTAATGCAAATATTCACCAAGATTTTTTTGATTTGATGGTAATTTTGCATTTGCAGTGGACATGTGTAAAGGATTACATGAAGTGCAGGGCTCCAGAGACTCAGTACCTTGGAAGATTTAAAAACAAACAACTGTAATCAGGATATGTAGAACGCATTAACACATTTATAATGTCAAAGAAACTCTCAAAATTACCTTGAAATAAGAACAAAATAAGAAACAGACAACACTCAAATGACTCTGAGAAACACAATGACATACAATTTAGGAGGAAACTAGGATAGATAACAATAGCTAGGAGCCAGAGTGGTTTTGGATGCACCTGTGCAAATAGTTTTTTCAGAGTGCTAAATATAGGAGATACATTCATGCTTGCTATAATAAAAGATCAGACCTTTTAGTTCAAAGAATCTAAGAGGTATAAATAGGAAGAGAGAAAAAAAGAAGTCTATATGTATGTGTGCATATGTGGTTTCAATTTATAAAGATGCAAGTCCGTCTGACGCACAAAGGGATAAACTACTGACAGCCTGCAATGCTAAAGGGCAGGAACTCTGGCAACATGTGTTTAACACTGGATACCATATATTTCTGTTTTCTTTATAGGTATGTTTGTACCTATATAATGTGTGTCGATGAACAGCCTGCACTTAGGGCAGATACGATTTCACAGTTTTATTTTTTTAATTGATCTGGTAGGATCTTCTCTCTTTAATTATCAAATAAGACTGTTACTGTAAAATTCTTAAAAAGCCATTTATCCTGATGAAAATAAAATCAGACTTCTACATCTGAGGTAGTTGTAGTTTTGCGAAAAGCATTGCTAGACTGTTTGATATCATACTAATCTGTGACCAGTGATGTGACCAGCACAAGATATTAAAGAAAATCTCAAGTCCAAGCCCTTATCCTGCCTTATCCTGTGATTTTTTTGGCTGAAGTTTGCTTGTCATGGTGTATTCACTTCTAAGCAGGAATTCAGTATAATGCATAGTCAGATATACATGGTCTTTATAAACTGGAAATAATATGTTCAATGTCCAAAATGTTTTATTTCCTTGTATTATTTTAAACAGCATACAAGATGTGACCAAAGACACAATATTTATCAGGAAAATCCTCAGGAAGGTGTTCCCCTGAAAGAGGCCTTTGCAGCAGATCCTATCTTGGTGACTGAAAGCAGCGAGCCATGGATTAGACTAGGGCAGAGTGGGAATATGCATCGGCAGTTCCTGAGTGGTGGATATCCTTTGCCTGCCCCTATGATCCCAAAGCTGTAGTTCAATTTTCCATTTCAGCTTCACCCAGTGAACAGGGGCAGCCCATGCTGTCTGCAATAGATGGATATCTTAGATGCACAGCCATTTCAGGGGGTGCACAGGGTTCCCTTACATAATCCTTCCCTTCTCTTTGTTGGGACTTTTTATTCTCTTTATTAACCTACTGTTCATACCTTTTTACATCATGTATTTTCAAAAGATATAAAAAAATAGCATCATTTTATCAATATTTTAGTGACAGCTTTAATGATGTGATATAGCATCTTTTTAGTTTATTTTTAAAGCTTAAATTCCTGCTACAACAGAGTGGTGTAAATGAAAGTCAAAATGTTGACTGACGAGGTTGTTATACATCACTTCTGTGTGATGTAAAATCATTGTGGCTGTTTTCTCAAGGGCTATTCTTTTCCGAGACTGAATTACATCATTGCTTCACAGAAAGCATTTTTCTGCACTATCAGGAGGCACACAGGGTGAAAAAGAGATGAATGCCACGCTGCTTCTTAGCATTAGTCCGTGAAGACATGCTCCTAAGGGCATGTTTAATTTTGAGCACCAGTGGCCCCAGTAAAATCTGAAAGACTGGTCACGGGATTAGCGTTCTTTTAGGATGCCCTTGTATATTTGGTACCTTTGAGGGACAATGGCATTTACAAGCAGGTTTCTTCGCCCTTCCTCCTATCAACTTTCTCTTTCACAGGCTTATAACATACTAGAATAGCCTCAACTCAGTCACCTCCCCTTCAAGCAACACAAGGACATCGAGCACAGCAGTTCTCATCCTCTTTCCTTACCGCAGATATCACTCATCTCGCTGTACACCACCATGCACAGAGGGAAACTCTGTACCCACCCCAGAATCACTATAATAATGCCTCTAAGAAGGACAAAGACAACTTTGTACCTCAGACTGATGTTTCTGATGATGTAAAATCCTTTCCTTCCAAAACTCAGGATGACTGGCAAAACAGAAACAAATTCTGTCACCGGCAGTGTAGCATGGTATTTCTTAACAGCAGCAAAAATAGTACTTAAAAGTAAATTAATTACATGGTAGAAATGACTGAAGGGTATTTAGTAAGGGTTTGATTGCACCCACAAGGTGCACATTTCTTGGAGTAGTATAGAATTCTGTCCTTAGAGAAGAAAAAGGGATGTAGCGAAATGTTTCAGAGAGAAGAGCTCATGGGCTTTTATAACTTAATCTACAATTCAGTTTTTTGTCCACCACTGCTACACATTGCACAACAAAGAAGGCAAACCCATAGCTTCCCTTCGTAGACCAGCAGATCTTCAGAGGGATGGGGAGGAGAGGGTAGCAAAGAGAACATGAGGTCTGTGTGCAGAGCCAGCTTTTTGGCAGACAGGACAGGAGAAGGCAGGGATAGAAAGAAAGGTTGTTTACATATGCCAGCTGTGCCTTTAGAGCTCCAGAACAGCATATGAGCTAATTGCAAACTGCCCTGCGTGGTTAAACTGAAATGACAAAGAAACTATTTGGTGATGTGATATTTATATAAAAATCAAATTACAGCTGTTTAAAATGGGCATAATACTGAAATGACCTACTAGAGCTCAAACACTCAGGTATCTCTGCTGTCTTAATCAATACACAAGAGACGCCAAGGTCATGCTTCAGAAGCAGCATACAAATTAGAGCCTATTTCCTGCAAGGAAAAATCACATAAAGCTGAAGAACATACATATAGAAGAAAAAAAAATCTGACAAAATCTACTACTAACAAAGCAATACTTAAGGCTTTGAAAATCATTGAGTATTTTGTTAAGCTAAGACATGGCAACATTAACATTTACACTGGTGAGGAGCATTTTGCTTCTCAGCCTATTTCTCTCCACAAAAGAGTTCTAGGCAAATAGTTGCAAGAGAGAGAGTGGGTACAAGAAACCTACTTTGATCAGAGCAGAGTGGTATCAAATCAGGATTCTAAATGAAGAAAATGCAAGAAGTAAGCCTATTCCCTGTTATAAATTATTGTCTGTTCTTCAGACCTGAATCAGTCAGCTTGTTCTGGGTCACTGGCTCCCAAACATTTCTCTTTTGTAGGAGATTCTTTTTACCTTGTGGCTGATAAGTTCTTTTTTCCTCACTGTCCAACCCTGCAGCTGCCTCCCTGAAATCCCTGCTCTCTGCCAGCTTTCTAATTCTTGGTGCTGTTGCCTCCTGCAGGTCTGCTTTGTTGCCCCACCAGCCTCCCAGCAGCACTGAATCCTAAAGGAGATGCAGTAAAAAAGCAGCAAACCATGAAACAACAGTACAGAGGGTAGGAGATTAAGATGGAGGAGTGGTTTCTTGGGAAGGATAATGCCTTCCTCTTGTCATATTCATTTTTTGCTCCCTCTGTGCAGTAGCATGGACTCCAAGCTAACAAACCAGGCTGACCTTGTACTCTAGGACATATATGATGTAGATATGGTTGGTATCTGCTGCTCTAGATGCACACAACAGGATCTCCTTGACCAAAGGCATGGTACAGAAATCTATACTGGTTTTCTGCAGTGTTAAATATGTCTGCACTTCACTGGACTGGTGAGTGCAGCAGTGTCCCAAATCTCTGCGTGCTCCATGGACTGCCTGAGCTTTGCCTGAAGGACAACCTGCAGACAGCTTGTCTAGTCATGCCCAGTTGCATACCAAACTATTCAGTGTGCCCAGACTTGAAGAAAAACTCAGAAGAGAACATCAGTTCAAGATGCAGCATAGAAATTGTATCCAGCCAGATTTTACGAAATACCAAGAACCCCACCCCTGCTCCCTGCCTTTCCATGCCTCCCTAGCCAGCAACCAGCATCACAGCTGTGGGCTACCACTGATCCCATTAGGGCTGCTCAGCTCCTTATCTGCCTCTGACAGCATGCGTACAGCAATCTCTTGCTGAGTGACTGGTGGAGCTCTGGCCACTTTGAGTAAGTCTACGAGACTGACAGCTTTCTGTGCCTGAAGGGATCAGAAATATGACTGGGAAACAATTTGCATCTTAGCTCTGACACCGCCTTCCTGTATGACATTAGACATATCAGCATCTTACCTCGGGGTGCTGCGTAGGTGACTGTGGAAAATAATAATGCTTCATCCTAAATTCCCTGGAGACTGGCTCAGACATCCTAAGCCCAACTGCCTCAGAGAGAGGACTTAAATCATATTCTAGGGGGTATTAAGCTCAGAGATATCAGAGTGTTCATGAGGTCTAAACTGAGGACTCTCGCCAATTCTATTTTGAGAATAAATTCTGCTAACTTTTACGAAAACAATTTGGAATGACATAAAAAGAAACTCTGAGGAAGCCCCTTTTCCTTCTGCTCTTTGCTACAGTTTATCTGCTGAATGATGCGACTCGACCCCAAAGGACTGTAGCAGATTGAAGCTTGAGATAAGAGGTACATTGATCAAGGGCAACGTGTCTGCCTAACAGCTCCAAATAACATTTATGTTCCTATGTTCTGTCTTATTATATATATGTTATATTCCCAAATTCAGTGTCCTATATTCATATATACCCCTATATGTTTTGTTTCTGTATGCCATAAGGAAGCTCTATCTGGTTTAGCAGCCTTAGGAAAGAGTAACAGCAGTCCTTCTAGCTAAAGGAATTTCATTTTGTTCATAAAGATTCAGCAAGTTTAAAAGACATTCCTACCCTTTAAAAAAAGTGTTTTCTCTGTGCTTCTTTCAAGGAGCCTAAGGACAACGGATCTGATTCTCAGAAGATGAGAAGGATGAAAATTCAAGGGGAAAGCTACTCTGCTGAGCATCAGAGGAAGGAAAGTAGGAACCTGAGATGTCAAGAATGAGAAAAATATAGACAGATAAATTTGAGGGATTAGAGGAGTATAAGACAAGTGGAGAACAGGGGAATATTTGGAGTGACGACAGTGATGGGAAGACAGAGGGAACCAAAACAAGTTTCATGCCCTTCAACCTAACTTTGTGCTCAGAATAGCTTCAAATGGAGATTAAGTTGCTGTGCTTCACTGAGGCTGATTGCTATTTATAGACCCATATTTGTCCTAGTTCTGCAGCATTTATGCATTTTTTTTCTTACATTAGAACAAACAAACAATAAAACCCGAAAACATTTGCTCTCAATGTACCACATACCATGGAGAACCTATTCGATTTTTAAAAGTGGCATTTTGATACTGAGCTACTTTCAATGATTTTTAATGATTTCTAGTTAGGTAGAAGACATTAAGGTTATAGATCACATAGTGTAAATATTACCATTTCTAAAATACTTTAAAAAGACAGATTAATGATATGTTAATTTTTAGGAAGTAATTTTTGACATTAAGGATTGTACTGCTTATTTTTAGAGAGAGAGAGATAGATATTTAAATTTTGTATTTTTTTTCAAGTTTTCATCTTGTTTCTAGAAATGACTACAGCTGTTCAAAAAGATGAGGATTTCAAGGTATTTCTATTATTCCTTCATAAAAAACATGAAAAATATAAAAACTATCAATTTACTCAGTGTTCTAGCTTACAGGTTTCTTTTGAGATTCAATTTCATTTATAGTTATTTAACTGTATCATGTACCAGTTTTTAATCAGAATTGTTCATCAATACAAAAAATTAATGATGATCTGATGTAGTCTGTTTTAAGAATTGAAAATAGATAGCTGTGCATTCTCTAGGCAATCATGTAATATTTTTCTGGAAACATTACAGTAAAAAATGGAGGAGCTCAGTTTATTGGTAACCTGAAATGAAATGAAATGAAGCAATCGCCCCGAAACTTTCTATATTTAAATCTTCAGATGTTTACACAAACAGAAGGTAAATGAATGATTTAAGTAAATTTTACACTAGCAAAACAGAAAAGAAAAAGGATCAATAGAAGAAAACAAAGCTGTAAAGAGCAGAGACAAGTAACTTAGGTTGTGTCAAGTGATCTGCACCAGTTACTAAAAATTTAATACTGGCTTCAAAGTTGGGTGAGACAAGAAAGGCTGAATTTGTCATTGGCTGAGAAATCCATTCTAGCACACAATTTTAGTATTTGAAAGTATTGTAAGGTATTATTCAACCTGAATATGGAGGTGGGACCGTCAGAAAGGAAGCATTGGAGCAGTAGACAGGAGGTGAGAGGGGGTGGTGGGAATGACAAAGTTGGGAAGTGGATGTGAGAAGAGCCAAGAGTAAATGCAGAAATGTAAGATGCATAACAGCGATCAAGAGAGTTTCCTTAAGAAGGTGCACAAGATATAGTGCTAGGAGAGTTCAGATGAAAGGGTATCTATAATAAATGACAATATGATAAATTAGGAAAAACATGAGTCTTATTTCTTAGTTAGGTGATTAATGACCCTAGAAGCCTGAAGACTCATTATTGTTCTCATAAGGGGACAGAGGTGGAAAAGTCTTACACCTTATTATTTGCTCCACTATGAGGGAAAATAGCTACAACCACCAATTTATCCCCTGTATTTACAGCAGAAAGTTGTGCTGATTATTTTTGGGAAAAAGAAATATGTGGTCATCTGGAATGATGCCTAATGATTAAATAATGTAATAAACTAATGATACATCTTTCCACATGTAAAGAAGAGAAAAATGAAGTGTTACAATAGCTTATATCAGACATGAGACACATCCAGCTCTTTGGACCCTGTTTGAGAAGCGCTGCTCTCCTGGCTGTGCATTCAGAGCCTTGTCATGCTCCCTACCCTGACTCACCCCTCTAGTTCTTCCCAGGTATTGTGATAAAAGAGACAATGGAAGAGATAGGAAGACAAGGAAGTGAGACTTCAAGAAAATAAAGGGAGAAGACTGATAACAACAGAAAAAGTGCATACATCTAAAGAAAAATTATTTAGGTCGATCTAAACCAATATGTCTTGCCATTGGTAGAGAAATTTCCCCTTGAAAAAAGCATCTTAAAATCTACCATGAGTTTTTTTCCTGTGAGCTCCCAGAACTGTTAACTAAGCCATGTAGTAAATTGTGATACATTATTGTAAATTTTGATTTCCTCTATGATTTAGGGATATTTATCACATTCATCTGTTGTGGGTTTTTAGTTTGAGAGCATGAGCTTCCTCAGGACTAGGAATTGAGGGCCAGATTCCCAGATAGTGTAAAATGTTGGAAATCCATTGACTCCAGCAGCAGTATGAAAATTATCGTTTAAAATCATTCATCTGTTGTGGGTTTTTAGTTTGAGAGCATGAGCTTCCTCAGGACTAGGAATTGAGGGCCAGATTCCCAGATAGTGTAAAATGTTGGAAATCCATTGACTCCAGCAGCACTTCTGTCTCAATTGCACTGCTAAAGACTGGTCCTCATGTTTTTTACTTGCTGCATGTCACTCTGCAGGGTGTGCATAGTAATGACATGACATCAATGACTGTCTTTTAGAGTTCAGAGGTTCTCATACCTTTCAAGGGAAAAAACCAACCAAACAAACAAACACCCCTGCACTGTGTATCTAAACCAATTTTTCCATCAAGATAAAAAAAAAAAAGGTTTTGTTGCATGTGTGAAAAACAGTGGAAAAAATGCAGTAATTTAGACTTCATCTTCACCAATGTTAGATGTGGGTCTTGAGTAATTTTCCTAGAAGACTTCCTATTTAAAAATCTGTTCTCCAAACATTTTATGATGTTCTGGACTTTCTGTTCTCCATGAAAAATCTACAGAGATATAGTCCAAAAAATACTAGAAAATTTGTATGAAAATTATAGTTTAAAATTGCTTTTGCCCTTCCTGTCTTTTTACAGCACTTTGAATAACAGGTATTTAGTCATGTCAACAAAGTAATCTTGAGAGGAAAAAAAAGAAAAAAAAGAAAAAAAAGCTCTGCAATCATTCCTTATAAAATGGTTATACTTTCATGCTGGTTTTATAACAGTCTCCATAAGAAAAGCCTGCAAGGACTTAAGGTCTTTTCAAAATAATTTCTAGGAATGGGTGCATTATGCCTATTTGGCATAATATGGAATAACAATCAAGTGGGGAAATGAGTATTTTTCCTTGAAAAATACTTTTACTTCAAAATTAAATCTAGGAATTCCATTTTTTAACCTGATCATACTATAAAATGCAATCTCATGAATAAAATATCCTGTAAGATATGTTTTACATGTAAGATGTTTTATATTCAGTCTGTGGTATGCAATATGTGGTAAAACCCCCCAAACCCTTAAAATAATAATAATAAAAAAGGATAGAAGATGCCCTTTTTATGCTCTCATAAATTAACAAATTTTTAGTTATAATACTAATACAAATAAAGGTCATAGAATGCTAAGATCCATAAAATGCCTTACTGTAACAGTCATATTTGAGGGATTTATATGATTTATATTACATAAAAGTGACCTTCCCTTCAATGTACTGGTATTATCATTCCCAGTGCAAATGACCTCACTTTGAGATATCTTATTAAAACATTTTAGAAGACACCCCCTAATTTGCTTCTTAATGTAATTTTTGAGAAATTGTAATCTAGTAACTGTTATAATAGCACTAATGCTTCCCTTATGCATCTATAGATGAGCTACCCACACTGTTTACCCTGAAAGCAAAATGAAGTTGCCCTCCTCCAGCAATTTGTATTGTAACAAGAGTTTTTTGTTTCTGTGCCACAGTAACCATAACAAAACAACTATTTTAAATAGCCTCAGCACTAAATTATAGCATTCCATACCTGCAAGGATATAAAGCAAAAGACTTTTTTAGAGTGTATAATAGAATAAGCACACAGCTATATGAGTGAATTTGTAATTTTTTTTTGCCAAAGTCAAAAACCAAGCAGAAGCAATGTCCTAACTTACTGAGTTCTAATATTTACCAACCTATAATTTTACATTGTTTCTCAGCCATTACCAATGAAAAAGGAATTCCGTGAAAATAAAGAATTTAAATGAGAAGTAGAGCTCAGAAGAGTCTCACAAATACAAGCAGAGCAAACAGATACATAGCTGTTCTTAGTTGTACTTCCGATACCTTTTGGTTTTCTCCCCTAAAAGTATACTTTCAGTAACCCATTTCTCTACAGAGCAGAGCAGCAATAATTCTAAAGCACAATTTACCTTCCCAAGTAACCTAAAAGGGGGTATGGACAGAAGGGAAGACAACTGGGTAGCTGCCCGGAATATAACACAGATTGCCTCTAGCAAGGGAACATAAGGAGCTAATTACCTTGAAGGTGCAAACTAATCAAGTTAGGGCGAGAGCCTGCTCACGTTATTCACATGAATAGCCCAGATGAGGTTACCGAAAATAGTGAGAACTTGCTGATGAAATGGACAGCAGCACATAAAGGCATATGTTCAAAGGGCCAGTCCTCAGTCCCAGCCCCCCATCCTGTCTTACTGGTCCTAAAGTTCAGATGTCCCCTCTAACATTGCATCTGAGCTGAGCTCCACATGTTATACAAAAAAACATATGAAATTGTTCTTTCCCCGTATGTCTGTGGCAACCTGCTGCTTTTCCAGCTGTTCCCCAATCCCAAAATGTAGCAACTATCTCCCTGTGCATAAAGCCTGAGTAAACAAATCCGTATATCATGGGCATGGGTTCAGCTGGACTCATCTGTTTTACATATGATGTGGTCTTTTGGACATGAATGATTTATCAGTTTGGGAATGAAAAGGCTCTCGAGCATCTCTCTGACAGGACTGTCTCATCCCCGGTGGGGTAAAACCATAATGCCTTGAAGAAAAGGATCATTTGTGGATGGCACCTGCTTTGGATGGGCATTTCTTCACCAATTCCTTGTAGATTAGGACTATATTGCCTTCCTATTTTTATATATACAGTAATATCGAAAGGTGAGACTTACAGAAGTTTGGATCAATGCGTAAAAGCCTTCCAACTCATTTAGAGAGAAATAATATTGTTCGTTTCCCAGAAATGGGACAACTCTGATTTTCCTCTCCAAGCTGTTTTACACTAAAGTAACTCCCTTCAGAAAAGTGATTTACATCATCATAAAGAGGAACAGAGTCCATAACTACTGAGACAAATAAAGGAAATCTTAATGAGGCCCCCGTGTGCATTTTTTAAAATGTTAGGTGAATAATCCCAAGAAGGGCATAATTATGCACCATTACAGGCTGTTGCCACATCAGCCTGAAGAAGCTGGAGGAGACTTGCTCACCACCACAGCTGGGGCAGACAAGTCCGACTGTTGCTTGAACTGCTCTCCCTACACAGCAAATGCTTGGCCACCAGGCATAAAAGGTTTTTGCTCACTGGATAAATGAATTAAGATGAAATAGAAAGGGAGGTGATCGTCTTTGAACAATTCACCTTTTTCCCAGCTGCCACACTTGAAAGGAGTAGGTATTCCTGCTCTGCTGAAGATACTGACCTGGAACTTTCATAGGAAATAAATTGCCAGTTTCTCAGATGTCTGTATGCACTGATCTTCCCTTCCACTTCTATTTGGCAAGACTAAATCCAGTATCATAAATGTTAGGTGGAGAGTTTTTTTTTCTTTTTTGTTTTTTTGGTTGGTTGGTTTTGGTGTTTTTTGGCATTTTGTTTTGTTTGGGTTTTTTTTTTGTGCATGGGTTGTTGGGGTTTTTTTTGTATATTCTGAAAATTTAAAGATGACTAACTAATGTAGCAGATCAAGACAATGTCAACCGGTGTATCATCAAATAAGAACTGGAATAAGACAATCTATTCTGTATTTGATTTGTCCATCTGTAAAGAATGAACTGTGTTTCTTTCATTGTCCCTCAAGTAGGCTGTGAGTGAAGATGAGCAAAATTTTTCAGAATCTATAATCTATTGATTATACACTATCAACTGCTTATATATCATCTGTTGACTGTATATATCTTAATGATATACTATTAATCAAAAATATTCTATTGGAATTGCTAATGATTTTTTTTGATTTTTAATTAATTATTTTAGATGAATAGTTGTGTTTGAAAGTAAAAGTCAATTGTTTGAAAACAGCTGGCTGTAAACCATGAAAAATACTTTAACTTTCCACTTAACAAATTCCCTCTTTAAAAACCCCATCAGTTAAAGGTGACACAAACCTCACACAAAATCAGTGAAACTTTCAATTATTGTCATATAAATATTTCAGTCAAGTTGAAAATATTTTTTTCTGTTTTGCAGTTTGGCTAATAAACTGAAAGGAATCAATTCTTTGCTCAGCCCTTCTTGTGATGATAAACTTTATTAGTGTGGGAACTCAAAAATACATGAGTAGAATGTAATTATTAATTGAAGTCAATGTGTACTAATTGAAAATAAGCAGTAAGGGTTTTTTATGTAGTTTGGTGTGTATCCAACTCTACATTTTCAAGGAGATTTAAAAGTTTATGTCAGAGATTTAATCACTTTTTCAGAGATAAGGTTGATTGGAGATAACCTTCAGCTGTTCCACAGTTTCTTTAAACTTTGATTTGTCATTAGGAGGATGATTTAAAGTCTGTTCTATTCCTGAATACTTCCATCTTTGGTATTCATTAAGGAAATGAATGCACATTTTGGACAACAAAGAAGTTGCCATTGAAATTTTTGTTTGTAAAAAGCTGTTATGTTTTAAAGAAACATGAAAATGTTAGAAGAATAAATTTGACTTTTTTTAATTGGTTTTATTTGGAGCAATATTCAGTATACTTTGCAAATGTATTAAATTTAAAAGACACGGAAATGGGAATAGTAACTGCATTCTTTCTTTCCTTTAAAAGAGGCCAGACACAGATTATTCTTCAAATGATAATCACATTTTCAGCTCTGCTTTCATATATTGACAGTTTTAAATTCCAGTGAGACACAATGCACTTTTAAATACCTAAATGCTCTTGATTGCCTGAAAACACCTGCTTCCTGATGGAGGAAAAAGTAGAAATGACACTGAAAAATCCTCATCTGTAATTTGGAACACCTCAGAAAATGTCACAGCTGGGATTTATTGGCTACAATAATCTCATTGATTTCAGCGCATTTGAGGGGCATCTTGACACCTTCTGACAGACCAGATTTGCTGTGTCAACAATTATGTTATGATTGTGGTGGCAGGCATAGCCAGAGCCTGGTGGGATGCCTCATGCCTGCACTTACCTACTGGCTTCAGAGAGCAGTTGAAGCGTTCCGCAGGTGAAGCGCGTGGCAGGTCTGAGGCTGGAAAGCCAGTGGCTCACCATGGTGCGCAGCTCATGAAGTTTTCGGGGCAGATAGACATCGAGGCTGCTGAAGTAGACAGTATGCCTCCACTGGCCAGCTAATCATAAAGTACTCATTATTCAGTCCGAAGAACTATAAAACGGTTTTACTGACTAATTCCAGTTCAGGCAAACATTGAAGAACCTCCTAAACTTTCTACAATTTTCAGATTTTCCTCGCTTTTGCATTTCTTTGGCGGTTTCTGTAAGACAAAGTTTGCTGCAATAATCCTGAGTGTATCTCTCAGTTCCCAGACATTTGAACTCATTGTGCAAAATCTACCAAATTAGATAGAGAATAATGATATCAAGTCTAACAAGTTCTTTTTTTTTTTTTTTTTTAAAAAAAAAAAAATGACTGCTGCTAAATATGAACAACCTATTAATATATCCACTGAGGGAGTGATGGGAGTGTGAATTAACTTCAAATTAGACGTGAGAAAATCCATGCAGGAGAGAAAAATACATTATGAATACCCCTAAAACAGAAAAATATTCAATTAGAGATTACAACTTAAGGTGTTAGGAAATCCAAACAAGAACAGCAGTTCTTCTACTAGTTCTACTACTTTTTGTTTATGAAGTAGCTTTCAGAAACAGAAAATTTATTCTTGCAATGAATTTTTTGAGTACCCCGTTCATAGTTAGTTAACAGTATGAAGTTTTCTGTAATTGTATGCATACAAATAGTTACAGAAAATGAAAGCAGCAGCACTGCATATATAATTTCACATTTAACGAATTAACTTTGCAGGGTTGCTAATTCATTATAGGAAAAACTCTTTCTTCAAATTGTAGTTTCAGTCTGAAAGAGATACACTGGTTCACATTGAAAAATTATGCCCACAGCTATCAGGTACAGAAATATTACATTTAAGATTAAAGTGTACAGAACTGGTATTTGAAGAACAGGGCTAAATTAGATGACTAGACCAGCTGCTTGACATGAGTGTGCACCATTTAGTAGCTTAGTGGTTTTCCTAATAAAAAATGTACGGTTTTTAATGTTTAGTTTTGGTGGGGTTATTTTTGTGTGTGATATTAGTAAACAAAATGTTTGTTAATTTTAATTTATCATTTATTTGATTCACACAGCATTGTTAGCTTCCAGGGTGTGAGGGAACATGCAAATAATCTAACAGATAGTTTTGTTCTACATTCCAATTCTGTATTTCTTTCTCATGCTGAAACATGGCTCTGCATGAGCCTCAGCACAAAATTCTGATCCACAACATTCAACAGTTTTAGTGTAGAGTCTGATGGGACCATATTTTCCAGGAATTTACACCTGATTCATAAGAGTGAGACAGAAGAGGGAATAAGTTTGAGGACCCATGGGAGAAAAAAAAAATAAAAGAACTAATAGTTGATTAGTGATCAACAATATACCTGTCTACTCATTTCTTACAGAGCTGATTAACACCTTTAGATTTCCACAGATATGTGCATTTTATGAGTACCTAGAACTGCTGCCTTGCTGTAGCCTTTATATCTGAGTTTTCAGAACAACACTTCAAGCTAGAACTAGACAATACTCTGGACGTCAGCTAGATTTCACTGCAAGTGATCTTCAGATCCATTTTGTGTCCATGTTTATATAATCAGAGGAATTACATTTTATTACTTATTCCCATTGCAGTTTTACCTGTATTCTTCTGCTAAGGTCCTACAAAACTCAGAAAGACCCCCGGAGGAGCTCTTTGACCAGAAACAATGAGTGTTAGAAGACACCTAAATCTACATTTATATCATGCACTTCTATCATTCCACCAATGATCCAGTTTACAATGAAACAGAGCTGGCTTGACTGCTCTAGCCCCTGGTAAAGCAGTTAACTTTACAGTGCTGAACCTTCTGAATATTATTGGAACAAAATATTTTCCATTTAGAAGAGTCTATCTTACTTTCTGTAAGTGACTATTACAATTTACTAGCCATTTATTTCAGCTTTATTTTACTTTCAGCTACAAATGAGCTGTTCACTTAAACTGACATAAATTTTCTGCACAGATTAAAGTGGAAGATACAAACCATTTACTGCAGAGAAATGTAATATTACAACTATGATTATATCACCCCTTCAGTCTCTAAAAAAACTTTTAATGTGACAAATTTATTAAAACGTTCACATGTTTATCAAAATACCAATCAGCAAACTCCAGTCATTGAGAGGGGGGAAAAAAATTAGTTGTCTGTGAAGAAATACATTTGGTTTGGATTTCACTATACTTAACACCAGAAGAGATAGGATAATGTCTCAAAAGATGGACATTCCTGGCATTCAGCCTTTCTTTGGCTTTAGAAACACTGTAGTCTACTGTGCCAAAGGAACTCTCATTTCTTTCTCAAACCAGAAATAAAGGATAAGAAAATCCTTGAGCCTGGGGTCCAAGCCTTATTCTTTGGATAACTAGAACCAGAGCATTAGGCAAATGCATAGTCTCCATTCCTCTTGTGCTCTGAGGTTTT
>KL280364.1:1923-22389 GCA_000699545.1 Podiceps cristatus | reverse complement strand
TCAACCTACAAGTTTTCCTTTCTCTCTGATTCTGCTCCCTACCCCACTGGGGAGGGGGAATTGAGCAAGCAGCTGCATGGTATTCGCTTACCAGCTGGGGTTAAACTGTGACAAGCTACAAACTATTATTTAATTAACTATCTTTGGATGGGCAGGGACATCCTCATCACCTTACCGAAGAACAGCTGTAGCTTATGACTACAGCCTGAGCACAACAGAGTGGCAGGGGTATGGAATATGTTGTATGGACACTTTTATGGACACAGGTATGGGCCCTTGTAGAAAGAAAAACACAAAACTATTACTAATGGTAGGGGAGGGGGAATCAAACAGGATGCTCCAAGGGGCTGAGACTCAGAAATGCTAACCTATCCATCATTAGAAGTCACACAGCTAAAGACCATCTTCTGCAAAAACAATCAGGGCCTTTGCATTTAACTGGCTGTACAGAAAAGGCTGACTGCCTAGGAAGGATTTCCTTCAAGCAGACCCATAGGAGCCCCTCCTGAACACATTCGGTAAGGGCAGAGGAGGCAGCTAGCCCAGCCTATGTGAACGTTCAGTGTCACAGAAACAAACACACCACATGGGAATGCCAGGACCTGCGGGGACAGAGGTGTCAGCAGAAAGGCAAAACTGCGTTAAGGCATCAGCACCTGTCTCTTCCAGAATTTGCCCCTGCCCCACTTCTCCTGGGGCTCAATATGCTCTTTTTTAGTGCACAGCCTACCATTAATCTCCATTTCAGGCTTCCCACTAATTGTCAACCCTGCAATCTCCTGGCACTTGGCCAACTGGCTAGGTTTCCCCTGTCTTTTAAGATGAGCTATTTCAGTATTCCTGGTGTTAGCAGAATATATACTATTTGTGGCCTACATTCCTTCCTGTAATCTGAACCAGTAAAATCCACCCTGGTACCATACAAAAGGGCACTGACAGTAAAAGAAAATAATCCTAAGAGAGAAGAGAGAAACAAGGATATCAAAAGTCATCCAAATACAATAAAGGACAATGATTTACATTTTTCCCCCCCCTCCAGTCTGGCTGGCTAGTTACCTGAAAAACCTTGGGAGAATTTATTTGCCCAAATTATTACTCGAAAAACCCCAAAATAAACAGGCAAAAGAAAAAACATTACAAAAAGCAGCACAAGACAGAGTGAACAGATGTATCAATCCCTTAAGACCCATGCCAGCCCAACACCGCTTTTGTTTAACCTTGTTTTTCAAATATTTCCAGGTATTGAAATTCTGGTCCTACTCTAAGAAGTGCTAAATACCCTCAGGCTTTATCTGCAGGCTCAGTTTAAACCCTGCATCACAGCTCTAAGGAAATTTGGAATGAGAGGAAAAAGGATCAAACCAAAAAAGAGAGCATGGGATACAGAATAGAATATACAGGCTTCAGTTCCTAACATCCCATCCTGGCAGATACATAAAAGCGATGTGGTTTTAAGAAGCTTTGAATGGAGCATGTGGACACATAGAAGCAGCTAGACCAGGGCTCCAAGCACTGTGGTTTGCAAATTAGTCTCTTTTATTAAGGCTATATTTTCGGAGAGGCAAAAAGCCATTCAACTTTGTGTGCTTAAACTGCTGCAGCTCCTATTCCAGTGAATCTGAAATAAGTCACACTGGATGGTCTTCTACTGCTCAAATCCTCAGAGTAACAGGGTGTTTTATGAGGATACTGCACTGGATACTGCAACACATTCACGAGAGTTCCCGTTTCAGCCCCTCTGCTGTCTAGCCAGATTTTGGAGGTATTTCCCCAGGGTAGGGGATTAGCTCCATTTCTTTGACTTCCCTTGAAGAACAGCTTGTCTCCTACTTAGTACAGTACACACACTGTGATCCAACTGTGGAACCAAACTGAATTTAAAGTAGCAGGGATTTTTTTTTAGTCACCTGTAAGACAAATATTGACCCTTGTTTTTAACCAAAGCATTGAAAGTTCAGTTATTGCAAGAAAATACCAGCAACCTAGTATCTTCTTATGTTTAGAAGACCTATAGAATATGAGAGCCCAGCAGAACAGTCCACAAGACTTGTACCACAGACCAAGGATGACACAAAAGGTCTCCTATGCAGCCACACACCACGTTCACCGACACGGGGAAAGTAACAGCTCCACTTCTGTACTTTTGCTCAAGTGATATTGATTTAGTGCATGGCTGTTGTTGCCAAAGGAAATCAATGTTTGTTCAAGGTTTGCCCTGAACACATTTGTTGGATTTGAGTAAGAACTCTCAGTGTTATTTCAGTGAATGCCAGAAAACAGTGACTACATAAAATACACAGTCCAGAGCTTCATACGAGCTGTTAAAAAAAAAAAATATATATATATATATACAAAGCACACACTACAGCACAGTTACAGGCTGAATGCAGACCTGTATGTTCCCCAGTCAGGTAGGAGGAAATACAAACAGTGTGTTGACTGTGGAGAGTCTTCAGAAACAACTTGCTGTCTCTGCCCAGGCCCACATGCCACCCATTTCAGTATGTCCCACATTTACGACGGTTGGTTAGCATTCAGTTTGCCAATTACTGTTTGATGAAAACCAGACATGATCAACATCATTCTTAACCTTGTAAATATCCTTGCCTAAGATACAGCATTGTTTTTCCGCACACAGAATATTGACATATGCAGCAGCCCTGTCCAAGGCAGTGTAAAACAACAGTGTACACACTTTTATAACTGTGCAAATACAACGACACCAGTGTTGCACCAGATGGAAATCAGGGTTGTTTAGGACAGCGAAATGGGAGACAGGCCCTGTACAACAGACTATGCATAAGCTCTATTTACTTTTTCAGTTAAATGAAAGCCCATTTGTTTAATACAAGCTATATGGCACAATATTTTAAGAGAATGACTGTGATGTGCATTGTAATGAGTTACAGCACTCACTCCTTCCATCACCTCATTTAGCACACTTTAGATTGTGAGAAGGCACAATGGTACCAACACGTAAGTGACTACATGTGTGTCACACTGTAACAGCAGAACTTCTGAAGGTCTGACGCAGCACCTCAAGGGCAGTCACCTTCACCTCCTCCACAAACCTCCCAGTGCTGCCACACACGGTGTGCAGACACAGGGTAACTCCAGTCACTTGTGGTAAGCTGGGCCAGCACTTCAGCGAGAATCAAGTCAAAGCACTCTGCTGTCCTCTATGCACATCTTAGACAGACCACAGATGCAAGACTACCTTCAAGGTGACAAAGTGAAAGAGAAGGCTAACAAGAATAATAATGTAAAGATCATAGACTCTTTTTTACCTGCTGCATATCATTACGTAGTTAAACAGAACACAAACACCTTCAGCAGCTTCCGTGCAAAACCTCACTTGATGGCCACAGCACTAAAAGGGGAAGCAAGAGGATGTAATGAATGGTTGCATTGTACTGACTCCTTCACCACAACAAAAGGCCTATTCTACATGTTGATGCCAAACCAAGAAAATAAGAAATACTGATGGGGAAAAAAAAAAAGTGCCAATAAAAAACCCCTCCACCCTGGAACACACTAACTCTAGCCCACAACTTATTCTGCAACTGTAACTAAGAGGAGAAGACAAGAGACTTTGCAACCTGTTTAGAAGTCTAATAAGCCTGAGTCCTGTATACCAAAGCAGAACACAGCTGGATGCTTGGTCAAGTGCCCCCTCCCCACCAAAAAAAGGCTGAAATCCTCATCTTTTGGGTTGGTTCCACATTCATTCCGGGATGTCCCCCTAAAGATGAACATGAGTATTTCCCTGATGGAATCTGAGCTCTCACCCAAGGGCCTTACATGACCAGCCTGCTCCCAGAGCCGCTGACAGGAGACAGGCGAGAGCATGGAGAGCACCACACAGCACAGGTCACCGGGGCGACGATTGTGGATCCAAGCAAGCTCCCATGTTCATTTAGTCCAAGTTCCTTCTCCCCAAGAACAGAGAGAAGAAATAGAGGAAAAACCCACCGGTGTGCCCTAATCTGTGATCCACGCCTAAAAGATCTCACCATGATCTCTAACAGCAGTTGCTGGTCATGCCCAGGGAGCACTGCAACCTGGCCCACAGAGAACCACCCAGCAGGTGGGCCATCGGGCTGGGCTGGCACAAGCCCGCTCATCGGCCAGGCTACACCTGTACCAGCGCCTGCATGGCAGCAGCAGCTCAGAGTCCTGCAGAGCTCCTGACAGGCAGGTCACGCGATACTGGTCTCAGGGTGCAGCAGAGACTCACCTTTCCACCTCCCCAGGTGTTAGCTGCTGACAGGCTGGAACAAGCTCTTGGACGAGAGCACCAAGGAAGACGGGCTGCACGGAGCCCTCAGCGCTGAGGTGTAACCCCCCCAGTCCCAGCTGAGCTGACGCCAACGCGGGCTGGGTACAGCCCAGCTGGCAGAGTCCAACATCAAACCCACAGTCTGCAGACTGTATGGGGTATATCGAAAAGAAAGTAAATGCACAATAATCAACATAACACAAACTATACTAAGCTAATACATTAAGACCTGTGAAGCAGAAACTAAAATATTCGGGAGAAAAAAATCCCTTTCATCCTTTCGCAGCATTGCATGAGAGAATTAATTGGTCTTTGAATTGCACAGAAACTTTCATTAAAAGCACAGGCAAAAAAAGAATTTATTAGTGGAACCCATTGATTTCCCAGGTCTTTGAAATACATGGGAGGCATTAATTTGAAGTCTTACTGTATTTTGAAATAAAATTTACCCTCTCAAAACTTTAACCTGGCCAGTCCTTTTTATTTCTTTCCCTGAGATATAATGAAAATTGGTCAATTTTCCACAGAATTGTTCTTCCAAGATAAAACCAGCTTCCATTAAATGTGTATTCTGAGGCAATAGAGATGCAACAAAGTCTTTATTAGCCGTTTAAATAACAGGACAAAGTTTAGATCTAATTCAATTCACTAAAAATGAATTTGTCTTGTGTGCTTTCACTGAAAATAAAAATTCTCTGGAAAAAGCAAGCTACAGGTAGGAGACTGAGAAGCTGGAAGAGTTATTGTCTCAAACATTTCGCAGAGGAGGGTCTTTCCTGAAGGAATGTTATCACAGTAAGGTGCACTTGGAAGGGTGGATCTTGTGGAGTCAGGATAGTGCTTTTCTGGGCCTTATCTTCAGTAATTGTTTAAGAATGAACAAACCTGAGACAGCACCCCCCTGCAACAAACTACTGTTGGAGATGTAGGAGACCAACTGAAGGAGGGCACCATCTAACGCTAGGATCAACCAGTCTCCCCTGCAACAGTGGACTAACTCCTGGAACATCCCGGGTGGGAGATGAGTGGAAGCCTGGAAAGATAAGGGCAACTAGGCAGAGATGGAGGTCCCAGAAACACCTTAAACACCCGTAGACCAAAAGATAAGGGGATTGCTCAAGCGTGAAACCAGCAAAACCCACAGTGACTGAGTGGAAAGTAAAAAGCGGCAGGGAGAGACAGAGACCACCGACTCAAAACTTCCCCTTTTGAGTATGCATGCTGATCTACATGGGGAGTGAGATTTATGCAGGTAAGGGGGATGGACTGGGAGAAAAGACTCAGCAAAAGGGGAAGGCAAGTAATCATCAATGGGACTCTTTGGATGAGCACTTCTACCAGAGACCCCCACTGGCTGGACCAACGCTGGAACCCAGGATGGTGATTCAGATTTTTCCTTTACCTTCCTCTTTTCCTTTACCTCTGTCTTTCCTTTACCCCTATTTTTCTATCTTACTCTCTCTCTTTTCCTTTTGTATAATCTAAATAAGCTTCTGCCATAAATAAAACTTTCTATCGATTGTTTGGTAGTAAGTCACCTTAATTTAGCCCAAGGGTATCTCGAACATTGGTTACTTCACAGTGAGTTGTCCAGGACAGCCCTCTCAGGACCTGACATAACCCTTAGACATAAACCGTTGACCAAGTCTGAGACTAGGCTTCGATCCAGCCACACCTAGACTCCTCTCTGAGGAGTTTTGAAAGCAAGAGGGTCCTTTTGAACCTCATGACGCAACAGGAGGGTCTCCCTGTCCACTAAAGTGTATCATTCTCTCCCACTTGGTCCCTGACACTATAGTACAATAAGAAGTAGGCAATCCTTTGAGCCTCACTGAAATCACCAAGAAAATCAGTCTTTATTTATTTCAAGAAAATGACTGTATATTCAGGAAGATATGCATTGCTAAGCAGATGGCTTGCAAGAAAATCACCCTACCATTACTTGCAAGAAAGGGAAACCTAAAATGTGTTTTTATACAAAGGAAAACAGAAAATGTTCTGGTTTATATTGTCTATCACAGTTTTCTTTCACTATTCCCCACTTATTTATTAGGCCCTCGTAAATTCAAATAACTCTGGTTACCTCTTGTAAGGTAATCAAGTTCAGTTGCCTCAACATGTATGTGCTCCTCAGAAGCACTGAGTAGTAAGGTTAAGTATTCATAAGGTAAATTTTAAATGGATCTGGGCAGAAGATGAGCAATTGCTATTATTTTCCAGGGAGGTATTTGGAAAGATACAAATGCTGCACTGCACTATGAAATGTACTTTATACTGCCTGGTATTTCCAGTTTCTCAGAATAATGTCTGAGGCACTCGAGATTTATTCTAAATTGGCATTAACAAGCCACTGCATTACAATAATTATATTACTGAGCCTGACTAAAAGAAGAAATAGATGTAGATGTACAATACCCACATAAAAGCGGCAGGAGCCATGGAGAAACAGAGCAAAGCCATAAGGACTGTCTGCTTGGTTTTACAAATGCTGAAGAACTATCCCCCAAAAGTGTCATCGTGACTGCTCTGTCCTCACCAATTTAAATTATCCCAGAGTGACTGGAGTACTTATAACTTTTAGAACATTTAGAGAAAAAAAAATTCTAGATAAAAAGACATTTATTTGTACTTCTTATCTAATTGACAATTACATTGGAAATCTTTAGAACTGATCAGAAAATAACACTGAAATGGAAAACAGTCCCAGATGTACTTCTCTAGCAATACGTGAGCACGCTGCCTTCTCAAACTGATGTGGTCCTCCCACCATGCAGACCACCCACTCCTCACTCCTGGTCCTGCCTCTGAACCTGTATTCGGATACCGCATCCTGAGAAACCTCTGCACTGGGCGGTGCTCTGCTAGCAGGTTTGCCACCCATACCTCCCCTCCCCAACATTTGCAGGCACAGGGCTATGCAGGGGAATAAGCACAAGCTTGCCAGAATCCCTGAAGCTTCAACTAACCTCTGGAAACTGCTTAATGCATAGTAAGTCTTCAAGACTCATCAAGAAGCTTAGCAGGAAGTGATCTGATCTTATTTGACATCCTACAGATAATAAGTTACTAATCTCTGCATATCAAAGCAATGTTGCCCATTAAAGACTCCCCTTCCACTTCAGTGAGAACAGAAGTGAAATTAGGATGAGTATTTTTGAAGCTGGGATCTAGAGAAACAGTATAATGGCAGCAAGCATCAGTGCACCACAAACTGAACTGTCCTCCCAGCTTCAGCTGCTGTGGTGCATATTAAGGATCCCAAGGGAGGGATATTAACCCAAAAGAGATGGAGCACAACTCTAGATTTTACTCTTCTATTGCAACCTTGGCTTCAGTATTGCAGCTAAATGCTTTGACATGCATACTTGTAAAGTAAGTTTTTTTGTGGGTTTGTTTTAGTTTGTTTTGTTTTTTTATTCTCTTAAACTCATCTGGAGCCCTGAGAAGTTCCTAATATTGTATCTCAAATCAAATATCCAAATACACTAGTGTGCTGAGGAGCATGTACCCAACCACATTTAGGCATCTGCCTGTCCTGCTGCAAAGACCAGCAGGGAAGCCAGGGTTTGCGCCAGGGAAGGCTGCCAGGGGTCGAGTGCAGGCACAGACCAACCCTCCTCTGGTTGAGAAAGTGCAGAAGAGGAACACCTCAGAGGTCCAAGCAATACACAGCTTGCTACTGATCCACTGAAAGTCAGGGTCATGCTAAAAAGTTGCTACAACCCAAATCCCTAAAACCATCCTGCTTTGCATATCACATTTGAACAGCAAAAGCTTTCCTGACTTGAATTAATATTAATGTTAACAGATTTGGCTAGTATTTAATTTCATTAGCTAATCTTACTGAGATTTGTTGAATATCTGTCCTGGAACACAGACTATTAATATTATTGTCAAACTGAAGACTTGCATAAATTGTGTTCCATTAGAAAGAATAGTGCAAATCTGAGTATCCAGCAGCCTTAGGAAACCAGTCAGTGTTCTTTCAGTTTAATTTTTCTAATTAAATCCACTAGAAAGGGAACTGTTGTTCCAAAGATTTTTGGAACTGCTAAATATATATCATGTGGCATTTGAACCGCTATACAAAAGATCATAAAATTTACCATACAGAAGACCACAAAACATCTCAAAAGCTAAGACAGATGATACTCATTAACATTTAAACAAAACAACACATTCAATGTTCAAGTTTAGGAACCAGATTTTGACAAACTTGCAAAAATGGAAATTAAGAATAAATCCAACTCTATGGTATTACACAGATAAAAATTACATTCCATGGCTTCAGGACGCATAGGTTCACTTAATGAAGCAAAAAGCCAAGATATGCAAAAGTAGAGCATAAACCAATTTTAGAACATCTTTAAACCATAATCTTCCCTGTAAACATCCACTCTCCTGATGCAGACAGTTACATGGGATCTATACTTTCAGAACCACCATACATATCACATGATCCAAAATCCCAACTTTATGCAAAAGTCTATAGGTAAGATACTCCAGTTCCTCACCTTCCCTCAATGTCCTCCTTGAAGAAATCTGCAGAAGAATTTCAGATTAGACTCCATAAATGCATCTGAGACTAGAGACATGCAGAGAGTTTATAAGCTGTTCTTATTAAAGTTCTGAACTAGCAATCTATTTTTAGATTGATGACAATATAATGCTTCTTCTAGCATTTCATTCACTGACTAATATATCCTGGATTTCCTTAATACTCTATCCCTTTCTAGCAGCCTTCTGTCAGCACAAAAAAGGGCAGCTGCCTAGTCCAGCAGAACTCAAGGAAAGGGAAAAAAAACTCTCTAATTTCATTGTACTTTGTAAAGCCAGGGGGGAAAAAAAATATCCAGGAAAACAATCAGTGGAACTAGCTCATAATTAGTGTTCTTTAAAAAAAAAAAAAAAAAGAAAGAAAATGTAGAGTCAACTTATTATAAGATATATATATTATACTATTTCAATGGTGATAATTGCTTGAGCACAACAGGATTTTTTCTATTTATCATTATCATTAAACTCATTAAACTAGAAAATCTGTTGGGTGAGGTTCTTGTCAAGACACTTAAGAACAAAGCTTCTTAAGATGTTTAGCACAGCTTTTGCAAATAGAGGAAAATGGGAACAAGAGGTACAGAAGAACCTGTTCAGATTTTCCAAACTGAGCAGGCTAACACCATGAGGACAGCAGCACAAATCAAGATGAGAAATGCTTAACATTGCCCTGAAATCTGAACGAAGTGCAGCTGGCAATCCAGCTGGTCACATTCCCCCAGGAGACTCTGTGACATGGCCAGGTGCTGTACAGGATGGCAGCCTGGGCACGGCCTGATTCTCTGGCAGGAAAAGGCCAAGTTCTCACATGATGGATGCATCACCTCTGTCTGAGGTCACAGGCACGACGGGAACACTTTTCTTGAGAAGGGCACCCTTCCACAGTGCTAATTATCAAAAAAAAAAAAAAAAACGCATGGTGAGGAACTGTAAACTCAAGACTAAAACCTTTTATTCTTCACAGCAGTTTACAAATAACATCATTTTATCACTATAGAGTGATAGCAGAAAACAGGTCTGGAAATGAAGACATGCAAAGAGTTGCAGTATTTGCAGATAGCTATATTTACAGCTAAGAGGGGACTTTGACTTGTTTAATCTCTATACCCTCGATCTAGAAACCATGTTTCAGACTCCATTAAGAGTCTGAAACCTCAGAAAGTGGACTCATGATCAGCTCCTAAAGAGGTGTATTGGAAGCAATTCTCCATCAAGCAGCTCAGAGTAGACATGACACCATCTTTAATTTTGCCTGGTGACATACCACATGTGAACGGAGTCAACACCGCCTTGAGCTAGAACTGCCTGCTCTGCTGCACTAAGCTTTTCAGCCTCTAACGTAAAGATTAACAGATTCTTCTGGCTCCTCCAAAGCTTGGTCTCCAACTGAACCTTCAACAACAATATTTACTACCCTGTCTCTCCACAGCAGCAGCATTTCTCAGTGCCACAGCACTAGGTGAAAGAGAAGAAGAAAGTAAATACATGTCTCTTGCATCCTCTTGATAAAATTAAACACTTAAACACAGCTAATCACACCACTTAATCTGGTGACAACATGCAGAGCTCAACAGGACTGGAAAGAGATTATTCTTATAACCTCTAAATCATAGAACTGGCATGAATTAACAGTTTCTCATCAATGCTTTCTGGAGGAAAGAACTTAAATAAATTTTTGTCTCTCATTTTTAAATCTGGGGGTATCACTAACCATTCAAATGGCAAAGATATTGTCATTTACGACAGTGATCACAGTAGCACTCAACATGGCAAACAGAGAGCTGTTATTCTGAAAGCCTGTTCCCATCTCAGAGCCAGCATCAAGCCTATATCCTGCACCCCCTGCACTCTCCACATAGAACTCTAGAATTTTTCATAGATATGATACAGAATTGAACATACACACCATTTCTGGGCATTCCTAAATCAAAAGCAAAGCCAAGACAATCTCCCCCTCCATGCTGTGCTCTCTTCTTGTGCATTAAAATAAAATTAGATGTGCATATAGACTAACTTACTGTTCACCCCAGGCAATTTCACAGTTCCTGCCTACTGCCCTGATGATGATACTCCTGATGTTCCTTTAAGGTGTTTTTCATATTTTTCCATTATAATAAACAAATGCACTAAATTACTGGTTGTATGTACAGTTCACTTAGGAGAAGTGAACAGGTTAAGCCAATGGCTTTAGTGTGTTAGTGTATGCCTAAAACAGACACACCGATGACTATGCATAAAGTTTCATAAACTGTGAGAATTGAACTTGAAAGAAGGAACCAGGCTGCTAGCCTGATGGCTGAGATGCATACAATGGAGTCTCATTTCTGATGAAGATGGAATCTATTTACCTTTTCCATTTTATTACCAACATGGAATTTCTCATCATGTAAAGGAGTCTTTGCAATACATGTGCTAATTTTGAACTTCTTGTATTACAACACTAAATTTAAGACAGAATTCTGAGCTTTCTTTGAAAACTTCTGTAATATTATTGAAGCAGACTAAAAACATTTATACTATTTATAATATGGCCTGATAAAGCTGAGTTCTCTTCCTTCAGCCCATATGAGAATTCCAGTTCTAACAAAGTTTTCTTTCAGTTATTAGTTCAGAGTAACTTAGATTTTTTTAATTCTAATTTTTGACATATTAATTCAAGGAAGACAGAAAAAATAATACAAATAGAGGCATATTTTCATCCTTCCTCAAATGGCTTCACCAGATGACCCAGTGTTCGCCCTCCAAGATTCAGATAAAACAGACATCACTCGAGTGTCTCCATATCCCTTCTTTACTGAAACATGTTTTTCAATCCTTCTATTAGCAGAATGTCTTACACATCTGAAAATTATGGTAGCAGACGTAAAACTTGCCTACAAACAGAATCAGAGTCCAAATCAGATTTAAAATTCAGGAGACCTTGACAGACAGCGCATGTTCATAGCAATCAAGTCTCTTACATACACTATGTTGTATTTACTGTTGGAGGACTAGTGGGGACCAAAACCAAAAGTGAACTCTCAGTGCCAAAGATGCCCAACTAATGGAGTCTCCTCAAAGCACTTCTGAAAGATAAAATTTCTGTGGAATTGTGTCGTGGTTTAACCCCAAGCGGTAACTGGACCACGCAGCCGCTCGCTCAGCCCTCCCTTCCCTCGTGGGGTGAAGAGGAGAATCGGAGAGAGAGAGCTCATGGGTTGAGATAAAAACACTTTACCAGGGCAGCAAAGGAAAAGATAAAAATATATTAATAGTAGTAATAATACATAAAGATAATAGAATATATAAAATGAACAATGCACAATTTCTCCCCGCTCAGTGACTGACACAGCCCATCCTGAGCAGCAGGGAACAGGGATATTCCCCCGCAGCCATCCCAGAACAGCAAGTTCCAGAGACAGCATGAGGGAACAGACAGACGAATGAATGAACAGGCCCAGATGAAAACAAATGAAAATAAAAGCAACAAGAAGGGAACATGAACAGAAGGCAAACCAAACAAGGAACCAGAACCCAAGAGCAATGGCTGACCCTCCCTTACCCCGGCCATGCTGTCTATGGCATGGAACACTCTCTTTGGCCAGTTTAGATCAACTATTCTGGCTGTGCCCTCCCAAGTGTTTGCACCTGCGCATCAGCAAAGCTTGGGAAACTGCAAAATGTCCTTGATCATTCAGCAGCAGCAAACAAAAGCAGTGTACTGTCACGTTTCACATACTAAATCCAAACCACAGGAGCTGCAGAAGACTGTCCTGGCTGAAACCAGTAGAAATTGTATTGTTACTGTCATCTCAGTATCTACCAGCTGATGCTCAGGTCCCTAATAGAAAAAGCTTCCAATATGAGCAAGGAATTGATTCTCATTTTCATGCTGTAGCAGTTAGAAACCAGTCTCTTCTGTAGCACCATTTTGTATAGACTACTAGTCACATCAAGATCCTCGCTGAGTCCGCAAGACTTCAAAACCCAGACACCTTTACTGAATGCATTCTCCAAAACTAGCTCTGACTTTAAACTTTCCTCAGCATTTCTCCTCACTGTATTGGGTCTGGCTGAGATGGAGTTATTTTTCCCTGTAGCAGCCCTCACAGTGCTGTGCTTGGTGCTTGGTAGTGGTAGCTAGAAAGGTGTTGATGACACACCAGTGTTGTGGCTGCTGCCGCGCAGCGCTGGCACAGCGTCAGGGCTCTCTCCAACATCCCCCCTCACCCGTAAGCTGGGGGTGGGCAAGACCTTGGGAGGGGACATAGCCAGGAGAGGCGACCCAAACCCACCAAAGGGATATTCTGTGCCATATGATGCCTGCTCAGCAGTAAAGGCTAAGGGGAGGAGGGGCATTCATTATTTATGATGTTTGCCTTCCCTAGCTAGGTGTACTGAAGGCCGACTTCCCAGGAAGCAGATGGACATCGCCTGCTGATGGGAAACAGAAAATAAATCTTTTGTTATCCTTTGCTTTCTGCATGAGGCCTTTGCTTTTGCTTTATTAAACTGCCTTAATCTTGACCCACAAGTTTTTTTTCCATCATATTTTACACACACACCCCCCTGCTGAGGAGGGGAGTGATAGGGCAGTTTTGGTGGGCACACCTGGTATCCAGCCAGGGTCAACCCACCACAGTCATATTTGCAGATAATTACACTTGTCTCTAAGGTGACCTGAGCAGTAACATCAAATCAGAAGAAAGCCTTTCTCATTGCGTGGACACATGTCAGAGAGACATGTACTTCTTCAATGGAACCAGCGAAACAAAAGCTGGGTCAGATGCAAGTGTGTGACCTCAAGGGCTCTTGCTCAACTTTTTTGCCCTGTACTACAGCCCTGAATTCAACATTTCTGTTTCACATCTTTCTAATCCAAAATTCAACTAAATCTTACAATATACCTATGATACAGACACCTATGTAGGCAGATAGCCAGCACAGAATCACACGTGCGATATCCAAGGAAAACCACTAATGGTCAGAGAACTGGAGGTTGCTAGAATTCCTCTTCCCACGTTGGCTCTGACCACCACTGAAGCACCCGCTGCTGTTACCATTGACTTTTCACTCCTGACAGACCATCAGTGCTTGTTCCTCAGTCACCTGAAGAACGCAAAGCATGGACTGGAGGTCAATGGAAACAGCTTCTCCCATCCATTCCCAGATGTTGTAGAGCCAACATTTCCAGTACTTTCCAATTAAATATTGCTGTCACTGCAGGCAGCCCAGTGCAACACAGAACATCCAAAATAATTTAATATACTCACCCAGCCACGTAAATGCTTTTATTACTAAGAAGTTCTTAGATCAGACTGAACAGAGGAAAATAACAAAGAAGAAAACAATGAAACTGCTAAGACAGGCTTTTCTCTGAAGGAAATAATTTCTGAAACACCACATCTGTTAAGGAAGCTACATTCTTGTTGTTAGTGATACGTTGACTCCACTTTTAACGTTTGTTGATATCAGTATCTTTTCCCTACGCTGACAAAGACAATTCAGTTTCTTTGAAGAACCTGAAGTTATTCCACATCTGGACTAAAACAACTTTCATGTTTTTAGACAAAACAAGCAAACTGAACAGAATCCATGTCAAAAGAGTGACCACGAAGTAGCCTTGTGACTGGAGCATCTACTCAGACTTTGGTGGTGTATTTGAATCCTGAAGAAGGGTTTCAGATGTAGTCTTTCACCATGCAGGAAAATGCAGTCACTGCTCAACTATCCTACAAGTGTGCCTTGAAAACCGTAAGCACCATTAAAGCAATTTTCTGTAGGGGTGGGAGGAGGGCAATTCACTGATAGTAATGCAGACCCATATAGCAATTTATACATAAAATTTATGTACCAGGCTATCACCCCCTCATGTAAGTAAAAGTAAAAAAAAAAAAAATAGTTTCTCAGCATCAGGCTTATAGGCTCTATGCAAGATACCTAAATGAAGTAATATGATTTTTAGCAACAATTAAGCCTCAGTTGCAATGCACGTGTTCTGACTATTGAGTATACAAGTTTTGGCAACTCCAGTCTATATTCCGCTATATATTTTCAATATATTTTGCTTGATGACTACATTTTCATGTGAAGTGTAAAGCTAGTTTCTAGGTGTCCTGGTTTCGGGAGAGATGGAACTAGTTTTCTTTCCAGTAGTTGCTGTGATAGGACTCAGTATGGGATTTGGTACATGAAGAATGTTGATAATGCACTGATGTTATTACTTGCTGTTAAGCAATGAAGAATGTCTTCCAGGGTCCCAGGTTTTGCCAATGGGCAGGTGCAAAAACCTGGGAGGGTTAGAGCCAGAACAGTTGACTCAAACTAGCCAAAGAGAGTATTCCATACCATAGACGGCATGGCCGGTGTAAGTGGGGGATGGCCAGTGAGCCAAGGCCCCTTTTGCTCTTTTTTGTTCGTCTCTTCTTGCCCTTTTCCCCCTCTTCATTCGTTCAGGCCTTTTTGTTTGTTCATTTGTCTGTTTGTTCCCTCACACTCTCTCTGGAACTTGCTGTTCTGGGATGGCTGCAGGGGAATATCCCTGCTCCCTCGGGACGGGCTGTGTCAGTCGTCGGGTAGTGAGAAATTGTGCATCATTCATTTAATATATTCTGTTACCCTTACATTTTATTATTGTTAGTACAATTAGTAATATATAATTATTTTTTTCCTTTGCCATCCTTATGAACTGTTTTTTTCTCAACCCACGAGTTTTTCTTTCTTTCCAATTCTCCTCCCTACCATACTGGGAAGGGGAGGGAGTGAGCGAGCGGCTGCGTGGCATTTGGGTTACCAGCTGGGGTTGAACCACAACACTCTGCTATTTCTTAACTTGAAGCTTTCATTTTTCTGCCAAACACGTCCTTAGGAGGTCATCAAATCCTGGGTCACCAGAGATCAAGAGCAGCAAAGAGGATGATATAATCCGCATCTGGGAAGAAGGCCAAGCCCAGCTTTTACTGCTGCTCCAGCCCTTTGATTCTGAAGGGAAACCTGCATGTTTATTTTTTCTACTTAGCCAGATATCATCTGTTTCAGGTGGCATCAAGCAGCCAAAATGGGTCTGGGACAGAAAAAAGCACTATGGATTAAAAAAAAAACCCAAAAAACAACAACAAAAAAGAAAAACAACCAAGGAAGAATAAGCAAGAAGGCTTTGAAATAAAATACTTTAAAAAAATCTTCATTACTGATGGAAGAAGTTGTCAATGTTAATTACAACTGAACTGCTGTCAAGAGAAATCTCCTCCACCAAATGCAGCTGATTACATTTCAAATTAAGATAAAAATCATGGATATGCTGCAAAAGAGCTGACACTTTGCATTAGCCCTACTTCTGAAATGCTTTCCTTTCTTGTTGGTTTGTTTGGGTTGTGGGGCTTTTTTGTTTGTTCGTTTTGTTTTTGTTGTTGTTTTTTAATCTTATCCTGCTAGAATCTGAGTATTTTTCAAGATATCATGAATGTTTCCAGCATCAGGGGAGTCCTCCACATGCACCCCAGCCTCTAGATGACACCTTTTTTTGCAGTTCCAGCGATAAATATAAGTCCTTAAAGATGAGAGGGCAGCTGCCCCCTCCCCTTGCTGAAGGAGCACAGATGAAGGAAGCCTATCCTGAACCTGATTCCTTCCAAGCAGAAGGTTACAATACATACGTAAACAAGCTATGGATTATGCGACAAGGGGCATGTTGTTAGTAAATGGTTTACAGCTTTTCCAGGCAGGTCTTTATGAGAGTGGAAGGCATGACACTCAGAGTGGCTGATTATTCCTGGAAAACTGAAATCCCCATGCCCCTGTGACATGCTCTTTGGTAGCTCAAACAGCCTTGTGCACTGCTGACAGTAAGTACTAATGCTCGAGGGATTTACTGCCTGGCTCATCCTAAGGCTGTGCTTTTCAAGAGGGGATAGAGTTGTACAGTAGAGGCCTAAACGAGAAGCAAGCACGGCAAATGCCATTCGCTCTGAAGCTTTAGCTCTTTATCTAGGCAACCTGCACTCATTATTAGCACCCACAATTTTGCACTTTATTGTCTTGATAGTGATGGTCTTTATGAAGCCAACACCAGTGAGAAGCTGCTAAAATGGAAAATGTGAAACAGTAGCTGACGTTGTGTTCACAAATCAATATTCATACCTTCCAGACCACTAGAACCTTTTACATTCTATTTTCACTTTTGCTCTCAAAACTACTCTCTAGTAAGACACACTAGAAATTCACAAGTCAGACCTACAGGCAGAGGATTAAAAGAACTCTGCAACTTAAGCTGGAGTAAGGGCACAAGTCTCAGGATATTTTTCCAAATGTCAAATACCAATTATATAGAAGAAAAACGTGTGCAAACACAAGATGCAAAGAATACCAACACTTTGAAAATATTAAAAGTAACTAAATTATGAATAAATATTGTGCTCCAAGAGAAGCACCGCTTTAACTGGCTAATAAATAGTTAGCTAAAGAATAGATATTTCCAAATACGTTACAATGAAGCAAACCTGAAATTATAAATTTGGGGCCCTGGGCTGTGACATTTTGCAGCCTACCAGCATTCAAAAGGAACAAACACTGAGACAGAAGGAATAACCTTACATTTTTTGACCTATAAAATAGTAAAGTGATGAAACTATAGAGCTAAATCCTACCCTGGACTTGAATACTGGTGCTGGGAGAGCACAGACAGGCCTGGCAGCTACTGGGGTAGTGGGTCTAAGGGGGCATCCAGAGACTGACCCTCACCTGAGCTCATTCCAGGCACCACTCCTAGCCCAGGGGCACAGCTGTAAAACCAAGAGGAAATTCCACCATATGGTGCAGGAGCATTGGGAGCAAAATAATGGACAACCTGTTTGTAAAAAAAAAATATACAATTTTGGCATGACGCAGGTATAAAGTGTAAGGACAAAAAAACAGCAGCAAGAGCAAGTTACAGATGAAAACCTGACACTAATGACTGACAGCAGAAAGTTTGTTACATTCTACAGATCTAAATCGAGTACTTCATCAAGAATGTTTTATTATGCTTAAGGTCAGCAAAATAAAAATAATTTACATTTAATAATGCATTAATTGTTAATGAATTAATAAAATTAAGATGGGTATGAGATCAGTGACATCCTTATGCTCTGTGAATGAGACAAACACAGTGGAAGGAGCTGCCTTGGGAGCCGCGGGGAGGGCAGCCCCAGGCCACCACAACACACTGCAGCATCACACCCCGGGGAGGCGTCGGAGGCGGGGAAGAGAGAGGAATTTTAGGGTCTATCACCAGGCCTGGGCAGCAAACATATAAACCGCTTCCTAATGTTCATTCTTATTCCTGTTATTTGTTTCACTGCATCTGGAAAAACAAGACTTCCCTATTAAATGCTAATGAAAACGAGCCACCGGGATTTAAACACTGACTACTCATTTTAAATGTTACATTTACTGATGCTGGTAAGTGATCAGCTCTCCTTCGGTGCAATTACGCCATGCTTGGCCAGAGAAGTGGAACTTTATTTAAGAGCAGAGCCCCAGGCTCAGTTCTACAGTGTAGTTTTTGTACGTTCTGAATATTCGACCAGATTTGGGCATGAGCTGACAGAGACTCTCCAACCTGACTTCTGCAAACCCAGCTCTCTTAATGATGATTCTGTGTAACCTGTAACCAATAAGCAAAAACAACTTAGGCAGCTCTGTCATGTATAAAAATGAAACCAAAAACGAGAAGCACTGGTGGACTCTCCCTCTGTAACTATTAGCGCAGTTTCACGCTGTCCCTCTCAGCCCAGAATTAATTCAACCCACGGTGGCCTACCAGGGCAGAGAAGACAAACACCAGTGCAATCATTTCCTTGGGGACTTGGAAAAGCTGATTCTTTCAACTGTTCTGTACAGAAAACAGCATTATGTATGGGCTTATTGTGGAGGAAAGGGCTGTCATTTTACACAAATGCAGCGCCTTGCACACATCAGCTGGGCCTGGTTACCCTGACTTCATGAAAGCTTTCACAAACACTGAAGTTTGTGAGTACATCTCAGCAAACTATTGGAAAAACTACAGAAGCAGTAACACAGTAATTCAAAAATGATGAAAGAGGGATCCACAACTGAGGATCAATTTAAACCAGGAGTAGTTCTCTGGAATTGTTTGGTGCCAGATGAGTTTTCAAGCATGCTCCAATTGCCTTGCAGGGAATACTCATGTTTTCTAACTTCCTTCCAGATCAATGCTTTCTCATTTTGCAACGAAAGCTTTAAAAGTCATGATAGTATCAGCAGCCATTGTTGCACAGTGTAATAACCAGGTTACCTTAATGAGCAACTAAAGAGTCCTTAAACTTTTTGGCACAATCTCTCAAACATAAATGACATAATAATTGAGACTGAGAACAATGACTTATTATAAACACCTGAAAAATATTGGGTTTGGGACACTGAGCCAGGTCCTACACTGCTATTAGAGTGACAGATTACTCCATGGTTTAACACTGTCTTTCCTAGAAGATTGGAGGTGCATGGGTTGGAGTCCAGGCACTATTTTAATAGAAGGGAATGGAGACCATTTAAACCAGCTGTTTTCTAGCAGCTCAGTATTGAAGATCTAATTTGGAAACTGGATTTAATTGCACAGACTAACACACCGCTGTACAGCTGCATGGATTTATGGTTGTCATGACAACCAGGAGAAAATGTATCCACTAATCCTCTCTGAGCAGATTTGTCTGCATGCAGCATTAACAAGATTTACCACTGGAACAGACATGCTTACAGTGATTTCATTGCAGATATCTAGTTGGTATAATCTCTAACTTGCTCTGCAGCTTAAAATACCAATTCACAACCAGAGAAAAGAGAAGTTCAGTTTATGAATGAATGCTGGAAGCAATGAAACATCCTTGGATGTTATCTGAAATGCATAATTTCTTAGAAAATATTAGTGTTTTCCAAATAATCTTCCAGCATACTGAGTGTGCAAATATATATTTATTTTATGAACATAATAAAATGACTATTACCCTATGCTTCCCCTGTTAGGCAGAGTCCTCTCATATTCCAAACAGGAGACATACGGATTTCTATTTTGGAATTCTCTTTCTCAATAACTTGTTTTCCTTACTATGAGGAAAAAAGTCTTTGATTTTATGCTTCAGGAATAAAGTCAGGAAGCTGGACAGTGTTTTCAGTTCCACTACTGCCTGCTTGCAGAATTATTTACTCTGTATAACCATAATAAAGTACAGAAAAAGGGGGGAAAAAAAGGAAAAAAAAAAAAAAAAAAGAAAAGCCATTTGCCTACTTTATAGGAACAGTCAGAGGCTGGGCTAATTAATATTTGCCAAGTGGCCTATAAGAGAGCTTTCTATGCATGAAGGACTACTTTTTTCCAAACACACAAAAGAGTTACGCTGGAGATTTTCTCAGTGTTAGCTGAGAGTTTCAAAGGTTGAAGTTCATTCATAGAACCATAGAATCACAGAATGGTTTGGGTTGGAAGGGACCTTAAAGATCACCTAGTGCCAACCTCCCTGGTCCCAACGGGCAGGGACACCTCCCCCCAGACCAGGCTGCTCAGAGCCCCGTGCAGCCTGGCCTTGAGCACTGCCAGGGATGGGGCAGCCACAGCTCCTCTGGGCAGCCTGTGCCAGTGCCTCACCACCCTCATGGGG
>KL280363.1:47786-86152 GCA_000699545.1 Podiceps cristatus | reverse complement strand
TCATCTGCCAGGACTCCCAGGTCCTTCTCCATATTTTGGTCTTATTTTTTAGAAACAACTGATGGAAGAGTGAAAGGTTTTCTTCTTAGTTAAAACCTCAAGTTATTACTTTCTAACATTTAAAGGAATGTTAAGCCCTACAATGCAGAAGTGTAGTGAGGTTTTTCATGAACTAATATTTAGTGTAAGAGAATCTTACCTCTCTTTCAAAAACTATATGTGAAGAAGAAACAAAAAAAAAAAAAAAAAAAAGCTTGCCTTTCAGCATTGCTAAATAAGAAAGAAGCTGATACAAAGAGAAGTAATGGTTTGGGGTTTTGGTTTTTATTCATGTGAAAACAGAGCTGACCAATGAATCTGTGTCCCATCTGTATTCTTCAACACTTTGCTTTTAGAAAATGATTGAATACTCCCGCTGTCCCTGTTTTGGGGGCTGTATGTTCTATGGGGGCTTAAACAATAAAGGGTGCAAGTGCTGTAAGCAGTCTGGTCATCAGCTTCTCTGACCGGGGGATAAACATCCTGGTCATCTGACTGGTCTTGGGTGCTAGATTCCACATCGAAGTAATGAGACTATGGGTTTATATGCCTGTATAACTTGCCTATAGATATACTGATCTTATCAAATGAGGGTTTAGTAGGATGGATCTCTTTTTGTAATGTGCAAGAGTGCTGCAGGAACTGCCTCTGTGTACTGGGTAATTCAAAGTTTGAAAGTAAAGACTTCATTAAAACGAAAGTTTGATGTTTCATTAGTACTGTAAGTTACTTGCCTAGATTTGGTCTATTAGTCACATAAAGGTCTGTATAATGGATTTTATATAACTTCTTAGCTTGTTGCTGTCTGGTACTAGAACCTGTTTGAAGTAATGAAAGATTGCAGCAATCTAATTCTATCATGCTGTGTGGAAAAGGCACCTCAGCAGGCTGTTAAATTGGCTTCTACTTCAGCATTTGTCATAAAACCCAGTTCACATCTTACACAGTTGTCACCACACAAACATGAAGTTTGCTTTAGTGCAGAATGTGGGAGTTCACCTGTTCATAAGGAAACCTAAATTCATGCAACACTAGTACTGAGCATGCCGTTAGCATAGATGGGCAGACGCAGGGCTGGATTGGCTCAATCTGTACCTGAAATGATTTCCCCCCTTCAATTTAAACTTGCAGTCCTATGGTCTGAACTATGGACCACCAGTCCTGGAGATAAATAAGGTTTTGCTTTTGCATACAATTTAAATTAAGGCCACAGAGATGTACCTTTTCTTTGTTGAAAGGAAGGATGACCTGTGGCCTTTTATAAAAAGCAACATAATTACTTCAGGAATTTTTATGGTATTGTCTGTTGCAAAAAGTGTGTAAGTAAATGAGTAGTGGTATAACTGAAGAGGTGTCAGAGTATCTGGTACTGAAGAGCATGAGATTCACGTGGAGACTAGAATGAAGCCTGACAGCTCTGACTTCTCTTGCATTCTTCGTAACTGGAGTTTGTAATAGAGTTGTACAGGCAGTGGGCTGAGGAACTAGTAACAGACTTTTAGAACAGATGGTGTATTTGGAGCTGTCTATATACGTGAGGTGTGTAGGATCTTTGTTGGGCAACTATCAACAGTGGTATCAGGTCTGATCTCATGCAGGTTAACTCAGTGCTGTGGCTCCCCTTGAAAGGGAAGACTTGAAAAGAAATCCGCTTGGCCCTCCTATTGTTTTGGAGGCAACATGTTACAAGCACATCAAGTTTCCTCACTGTTGATGGCAAAACAGCCTTTAGCATTGTTCCGTGATCTGGCTTTGATGTGTACCAGACCCTTGTATATTTTGTACATAGAGCAGACTTGTATCAGAGTACCTTTCCCATCTTCACTGTACCTGGTTTATTCTGTCCCATAGTATTTTAAAATAGGATAAAACCTTCCAGATTGAGGTCTTTCAGCTTTGAAAAATGTGCCTATTTAGGCTTATTTTTATTTCTAGCTGCATAGAAAAGGAAGTTGATCTATGAAATTCAAGATGAAGCCCAAAGAAGAAATTAAGCTGGATTTACTTAAAATGATTTTAAATTTGCAAGTCTCTGTGCTCCTAAAGCAGTTGCCCATGGTTACCTTGCTGACTCTAGCAGGAGTTGATGGTGTTTATCTCGCTATTGATTTACAGCTGTTAACAGATCATGGAATAAAAGAAATAGCTTCAGAAATTCTTGTCTTTCAGCTGTATAGAATTTTTGTGCTTTTCTGGAAAACTCAGTTCTCTACCTTCCTTCTCTGTAGGGCATAGTTTGGTGGGAGATCAGTGTGGCCTTGACTGAAGTCTTATGCAATTTGTTAAACCAACAACTATTAATAAGAGTTGTACTCTTACCCCCTAGATGCAGTCCAGGTCAGGGATGAAGCAATATGGCTGAGCACCAATGCTGTGTGGCATTGCTTTTTACAGTACTAGTTGTTTTTCCATTAATACCAGCTTGTCAGCTACATAACATGAAGAGTGCTTTCTGTAGCTGAACCTGAGGCCAAGCAAACCTCCACGCTCCGATGTGCAGACCAACTCCCTTTGGAATCTCTTGCCATCACAGCCGTGATCAGCTGTGCTCCTCAGCCTCCTGTGGTAGTGTGAGGAGGCACGTTGTGTGCCGTGGTATATCTCTGAGGAACGGGCAGATTCTGGCCTGAGAGAGTTGTTTTGCTTTAAGTTGAATCTCAGTGGTATCTTGATCTCATCTAATAAGTGAGTTTTATCGTAGTTGGCGAGCGAGTCTCAGTAATCTATGATTGCTCTGTAAACCCTGAAACAGCTCACAAAAGAAAGGGGAAAAATAACAGAGCAACATAAACCTTGTCTTTCCTTTAGAAGAATTAAACTTTGCAAAAATCAGAATTTACATTGACGGGAAAGGGTCAAATTGATTTGGGTTTGTGTTGTTTAGAGGAGAGAAAGATGAGGGAGGGTGTAAGCCTTGAGCTTGTGAAAAGACTGTAGTAAAGAGGATGGTAATCCGTTGTTCTTTATTGCCACTGAGAGAATTACACAAAATAGAACACCTACCTTGTAATAAGGAATGTGTACGGAGAAGGGAGTAAATTTAAGAGTAGTTAAGCCTTGGAGTAGATTGCTGGAACAAGGTTGTGTGTTCCCTTTCTGGAAAACTTTGAAGAAAGGTTGGATGAAAATTGGTCTGGCTGTGCCTGCCTGTTCATCAGTAATGTTTGGCTTAGATGCTCCTTTGAGTTCCTTTTTGGTCAGAGTTCTGTGATTACAGCCTGATTTTTGTAAATGCTGAGAAAAAGATGTATTTGCCAAATACCTGTTTCTTCACTTCACTAAGCCTGCAAAGTAAGCACCCTATTTTAATGTCTTGTTTTTATAATCTGCAGCTGGTCCTCTTCAGAGTTGGACTTGAATGAAATCCGCCTGATAGTTTACCAAGACTGTGAGAGGAGAGGCAGACAGGTCTTATTTGATTCAAAAGCAGTCCGCAAAATCGATGAAGCTGTGGTTCAGGTATGAAATACTAATTTTACTTTTGTCCTATTGCTTTTTTGTTTCCCTTCCCAAAAGCAGGAATTCTAAAATCAGGGTCAACTTCTTAACCTTACTTGTGATCTTTCACTTGGTCTCGATTCTGTGACAGCTACAACAGGAGTGTGTTAGATTCCAAAAAGCCTATAAACTGATATCAGGTATTTGATATTTATAATATATCTATGGTATTGAAACTTAATAACTTAGACCTGATTTGCTTTCAAGCAAAGCAATCTATACCCCTTTAAACTGAGTATTTCTTTGACCTTTTCAATGTTGACTGGGATTGCTCTTTGTCCCTAGCCCTGGTTGTGCAGACCCATTGTTCCAGTGATGCCTAGCGTGTCCAGAAATGTGCTTGTCTTCCTTTGGTGTTTGGATTGGTAAAGTAGTTTGCTTTATGTGAATTGAAACAACTCCACTTTTCCATAATGTGTAAGAGTGACTCATGGCAATATTGGGTTTGGTGACATAGAAGCAAGAGTAGACGCTGTCAAGATGCAAATTCTTTGTGCTGCTCTCCAGGCACACAAATTGTGGAGTAATGCTTCCAGCAAACTTGGGTGATTTTAAGACAAGTAAAACAATAGTATTTTCTGGTTTGTGGTTGGTTGGTTTTTTGTTTGTTTCTTTTCCTACTACCTGTGTGTTTCTCTTGTACATTGAGTTATTTCAATTTCTTGTTTGTTTTGAAGCCTTTGTTACAATCAGCAGCTTCAGCCTGTCAGACCAGCATAGCTTTAGTATCACTAGCTATATGCATATAGTTGTGACTTGTAGAAGTTGCTTATGAGGATGCTTGAAAACCAGCAATCTCTATTTCAGTCATGCTGCAAATATGCTGTTGTGCCAAATCAGTAAGACTGATGAGCATCACCAGCTGATAACTGATCACCTACTTAAGGTGGTAAATGGGTCAGACTGGCCTGTTAATCTTGCTCCCCCCCCCGCCTTCTCCCTCCTCTCTCCTCCACCCCATCAACATTGTTACTTTGTATTTTACAGTTGGTTTAAAACACACAGCATGTGAGGAAGATGTGTATTTCTGGCTTCATTTAAAGACTCAAATTTGTCTGCTTGCTTGAATGCTTTAAACTAAAAGTTAACTACAAAATGTCCTATCAAAAACTATGCAACACTGACATAAAACAGATTATAACCTCCCTCATAACACATGATGCTGGCTATAATCTGTTATCTAGCCAGACACTAATCTAGGTACCCAAAGCACTTTGAAAAACATGCAAACAGAGGTGCTAAAAGTGATCTTGAACGTTTGATCCCATTTGTTTGGCATGTTATCAAACAGTAAGCCTAAAACTTGAGTCATTTAAAATTAAAGCAAAATTCCTCTCAAGCTCAGTCCTGTTTAAACTGGAGTCAAGAAAGTGTGTGTATATATACTGTGCATTTATCTATTTTCCTGAAATACAGCTTTTTCCCATTGAATATTCAAATACATTGCTTATCTGTAAAGTATGCAATAAGCCTACCTGGGGGAACTAGCAGGTCTGTATTCCTTTTAACTGCATGTTTGTTTTTTATACTGCATTTTTTTCAGTCGTCTTAATCTAACCTCCAATTCTTTCTACAGATGGCATATATCTGACCACTTTTATTAGGTGTTTTTTGTCAATAGCTCATTAAGCATGTGACTACTCATACTGGTGCAATTCTAAACCCCTAATTATAGTAGCATTGGGATTAGATAAGGAATAGCACACAAATAATGTGCTGTGAAAAACTGCATAAAAGGAGTGCAAATATAGGATAAAATATAGAAGTCCATGGTTTTACTTTTTTTTTTACATAGTAGTAGGCTTATTTTTAAATCAGTAGTGGAGCTGTACTATCACTGTAGTTTAAACTCAACTTTTACAAAAATGACAGATCATGTACTCTACTTTTCTTGGCTCGCTCTTCCTCTTCGTCTTTCCTTTTGCCCATTTCATCATCTTGTCATCATGACTTGACTATCCTAAAACTTACTACATTTACTGCACTGTAGTATTCAAGATGTTCATCTTAAAAATCCATCTTTGTCTTGTGGAATATTGGATTCTACTTTCATTTCCATTTAATTTCCTGTGATCATTCCTTTCTTGTCTTGCTGAACCCAAAATATGTGATGTAAATCTGGCTATGGCTGCTTTTTACTAGCATCTAGGTTATTACTATTTCTTTTTGCCTGCTTGCTTGTTTTTTCTGTAAACTATCTACATGTACCTTGTTGACATTTTAAAAAAATTTAGTTGATCTCTGCCAATGTGAATTCGCAATGACATAAACCATTCTCATACAAAATGACTTATAAAAATATGCTTCATTCCAATGTGCACCAAATGAATGAATGTCTACGTTAATTCACACTAAATAGATGTTCATTAAGGGATTTTGAATTTCTTAAATATATATAAAGCTTAAAAGTGCGAGATAAGCTGTCTAAGCAGTTTTCATTGCTGCTAGGTTACAGTTTTGCACCCTTCATATAAATAATTTCAAGTGCATGCGAGTAGTATGTTTGAAATAACATATTCCTTTTAACTGACATTTAATGGCTGTTCAAATTGAGGGGGGGAGAAAAAAAGCAGCTGTTAAGAGAAACTGGGTTTTGTTCAGTAAAACTTTTTTATTAAGCAAATACCAATGAATTAAACGCAGCTTGTCTTATGAAACATGTATGAATAGCATTAATATAATCAGTATCTTTCTGAGACTTCCTTTACACCTTTCTGATCAGTTTTAAAATTTTGTTAAAACACAGTGACTTAAGAGTAAGCTTTGAATTAAACAGTCATCTGGATGTAAGCACGCATTTGCTTGCTTTTTTTTTTTTTTTTTTTTTTTTTTTAAAACACATCTCCTTTATAGCTTTAACAAATATATATAACCTGGCAATTCAACCAAATGATGCATTGGTTTTGCTGGCTATTCTTCTGTTCAAGAAACCTGTTAATCAGTTGGGGAGCAAAAGTTATATGCTATTTGAGTGATTAACTGTGCAAATGATTACAGAAATAGGTTTGTAAGCAACCCATAAACTGAGATTTTGTTTGCATAAACTTGGACAACTGTTACACAGAGCAATTCATAACAATTGGGAATGATCTTCTAGTGGAACTTTGACTAATTTCTCTACCTATGTGTGTGGTACTATGAAAACTTGTCTGACAACATAAATGTGAGAGTAGTTCTAATCTTTCTCTGGCCCTGGCCTTTTAAAAAAAATCTTTTAAAACTGATGAATATTTTTTTGAACCAAATCAGAGTATTTTTTAATTCTGTTGCTTACCTGTATTTTAAGAAAAGTATTGCTGTGGTATGTTTACAGATGGGAGTTCTCATGCTTGCTTTAATTGTTTTCATCATATTGCTCTGTTTTGACACAGAAAATGGCAGAGGATGCTTCTGTAAAGACTTCCGCCAAGAACTACCAAGCAGGCAATGGGAACAACAAAGTTTCTTCCCCTAGTCCCTCAATAAGCTGTATGCAAAATATTAAAGAACAGATACCGAAGTATCAGGTAATGTTCGTTACTTTTCTTGCTTGTATTTATCCATTTTACTGAAGAATTTTATATATAAAGCCTTAACTTACATGCATTGAATGACTAGTTATACTTCTAGTATTTTACAAGTTAATCTGAACCTTGAGGTATCCACCCTATCTTTAAAGACTTGTAGAATAAGAACATGTGGGCACTTCTTAACCTTTTGGTCTGTCTTGATCTTGTCTTTGAAAGAGCTGCAAAAAGATATTTAATAGCATTATTATTTGCAAAGGTCATAAAAAGCACTATACCTTTCTCTGTTCTTGTTTTGAAAGATGTATACCTATGCTTAAGTAGTAGTCAGTTCTGAAGAAGCTTTAAGAGAACTACTTTTTCCCCTTTTAAGAGGACTGTTTCTCAGTAAAAGCATAAGCATTTCATCTAGAAAAAAAGTAATCTGAAGCATGTATAGATTAAGGTAAGAAAAAATGTTATTTAACTAGAAGGTAACTGATTTCCTTCAGAATTTACAAACCTCGCTATCTTTGCTAATGAGTATCAGTCTTTAAAACAAAATAAGAAATCAGTAGAAACACAGTCCTCACAAATTATTTTCTAATTAAAAATGTTTCCAAGAAGCTTTCTGTAAGGGCAGGGAAGGAGAATTTACTCATTTGAATCAGGAGGACAGTTTAACGCTTGGGGATCCAATCCACAGAATCCAAGTCCTGTGAACACTTAAAGGTTTCATCAAACATCCTGTGATGGGAATGTTTCTGGATACATCAATTTCTTTGGAAATGCAGTACATCTCTTTTTCTTGCCTTTGGAAGTCCCCCTGGAACAAGGGTAACAATGCCCATCCAGCGAGCAGAACAGAGTATGTCTTCCAGCTGTACTTGCTTGTACTTGCACTCAGCATGTTAGAACCACGCAGGATCTTAGTTTGCATAGAAAAGCAGAACTTATTTGTATTCTCTGTTCAAAATGTAGCACTATGGCACTGTATTAAACTGAAATAGCATGCCGAGTTATTATTGATTTTACTCTTCCCATCTTCTTGTCTGTGCAGTACACCAGGCCAGCCTCTGATGTCAACATGCTGGGAGAAATGATGTTTGGCTCAGTGGCAATGAGCTACAAAGGCTCCACCTTGAAAATTCACTATATACGGTGAGTGTCCTTTTCCGTGATGCACTCTCTTGTCAGGCACTTGGAATTGATGACTCACTGAAGTGACTGTTTATCCTTTCAGCTCTCCCCCACAGCTGATGATAAGTAAAGTCTTCTCAGCCAGGGTAGGAAGCTTCAGTGGAAGCAACAATAAGTAAGACTTTTTTTTTTTTTTCCCCTTCCCCATCCAATGCAGTTGTCTTTCCTTCTTTCTCCTTTCTCCTTTTGTATTCCTCCTGTCACTGCTTCTAAATTTGACTTAGTGGCAGTGGACAAGTCTACTAGAAAATTAGAAATAGTGGCTGTGGAGAAGAATTCTCTTGATAGATCCCGGCCAGGCCACCTAAGTTTAAAAAAATAAAATCTCTCCAAGTTTCTGCTTCTTAATTTGCCCATGCAATAAATTTCAGAGATTAGGTGATCTGGACAATCAAAACCTCCACCTTTCTGGCAGCAAGAAGAGATGAAGGAGGGGTATTTGTTGAGGAAGTTTTGTGTCCCCGTACCCTACTCCGGTTTCCTTCAATAATGACGGAAGATGACCATTTCTTATCTGTTCCCTTTTTCCTTGTCCCAAAAATGGGCAAATGTGAATAAACTGAACAAACTGAATCCCAACTGAACACAAACTTAAAGTATTTCAAAGAGAGAGCTTATATAGAAAATAAATGCCTATTTCCTTGCAGTTTCAGAAAACCTACTGGTCCTTGATTGTAGAGGTAATCCTCAGCCTTCTTTTTTCCATATAATAAGCCTAATTCTCAAGCTAATATCAATGTCTATTGATCACATTCATAAGAAACACTGGCTTTTCCCCTCTTTTTTAGCTTACAAGATAGCTTTGAATACATCAACCAAGATCCCAGCCTGGGAAAGCTGAGCTCAAATCAGAATGGTTTGGGAACCTGTCGCAGTGGAAGTAATTTAGGTAAATATTTCCAGGTTCTATGTCTTTCTGACAACATGAGGCCATCTGTTCATTCATTTTGGTTTGTTCCCTGTGCATCACTTTTTTTTTCTTTTTTTCCTTTTTTCTTTTTCCTTTTTTATTTTTTCTCTCTCCCCACCCCCCTCCTTTTGCCCTCCCTCTTCCACCCCACCCCACCCCCCCCTTTCACTTTTTTGCATTGCATTTTCTCTACATTTGTTTCCTAGGTGTGTTACAGCTGTGTAGCAGCAAACTGCTGCAGGGTGTGTCTGAAGGAGGTCCCCTCCGGCTTATCCGCAGTGCTTCTTTCTTTGCAGGTTTGTGTGGAATGCCAGCCACAGTGTGACCCATCCATATGCACACACAAATCCGGCTCCTTCTGAATCCTTGCAGGGCATACATAATTACTCCCTGGAAACAGAAAGGGCTAAAATAGTGACAACAGATGTACCTGTAAAATACTTAAAACTTTTTCGTCAAAAAAAATAGCTAAATTGCTTTTTGTTCATATATCTTTTCTAATTCCTGTGTTTAATTTTAAAGGTCTTATAATGCAGTGGTTTTAATAATAAATGAGCCCTTATGTTTCTAGGGAACTTACGTTTCCTGGCTTATAGCTGGTTTCTTGCTAGTGTGCAGGTGACTTGCTGGTGTACAGCTTTTTCTTCTCTTACCTCTTGCTACTTTTTCTTAATTTGATGGCAAACATTCAAAATTAATTCTTGAGCTAAGTCTGGGAGGCTTTAATAATGCCAATTTCTTTAATTTTCAAAACTTAAAACTACATAAAGTGTCCTTTTACAGGCATACTGATGACCCATGCAGGTGGGTAGATCTTAGGCCTAATTAATTCTGTTAATCGCAAAAACGTGAACTGGAATACCAGTGCATTTTCTTCACAGCCTTTGCAAATCTTGCATGTTTTCAATTTGAGTGACTGCACTACTAACACTTCAGTGTAATACAACATAGGCTGAATGTTTCTTACTGTGAGGCTTTATGGATAGTAAATCTCTGCTTGGGGAGTGAATCAGAAACTTAATGGACTTCATATTTAACTCTTTCATTATAAGGTTGACCTGTACAAAATTAAAATCTTGCACACACAAAAAACGTCGAGTGACAGATGGGGATACCATCATTTTCAAAGCATATTTGATTTCTGATAATGTAGACTGTATTCACATTCTTAAGCTTCTTAGAGATGGTTTTAGTTCAGGGCAAATAAGCAGCTTCCTCTAGTAACATGATACTTAGTATGGAAATACTGTTTGCTGCCACCTCCGCTCACACCATACAGCTTATTTGGAGTAACAGTACAGGGTGTAACTTTGCTGTTTTATGACCTTTAAACTTGAACTTTTTCTTTAAATGCTGACAAATAGTATGATGAGTTATGTAATATTTTCTATTGATCTGATCTGTTTGTTTTAGCACACAGCACGCCTGTTGATATGCCTAGCAGAGGACAAAATGAGGACAGAGACAGCGGCATTGCTCGGTCAGGTATCTGCAGTCTGTCTCGTTTGCCTGCTTTTGTAATTATGTTACAATTCTTCATTGCAGTGATTCACCTGAAATATAGGCACCTTATGACCTGTAAATCCAAAAATTTTTGGACCTGTGGTTTTCCTTCTGCTTTTGCCCCAGGCCTTTAAGCAACAACATTTGTAATGGTAGTCTTTGTTTACAGCCATCATTTTCTGGGTTCTTAACCAATTTATAATTTGTAGAAAGACCTGACTGGAGCCTTTACTAAAGCAAGGGAAGGGAAGATGTTCTTGCACTGAATAGGAAAAGGAAGCCAGGAGATCTGTGTATTGTATGGGAGGGCAAGACCTCTTAGGACAGAATGCTTTTAATGAGAATAAGACTACTTTTAGTATGTTCTAGTAGCAAAGATCTCTGACTTTATAAGAAAAGAATATCCTCAGACAGCAAGATTTATTTAAAATATAAAGATAGAGATATAAAAAATATCTCTCCTGTTGCAAGAGAGTTATGTGAAAAAGACCAATAAGCAAGAGCAATAATTGTGGGAATTTGTTCCCAGATAGAGTATGAAGAAAAATATTTAACCATCACTCTTTGTAATTCAGTATACATGGGATTTCTTGCTTTCTTGATAGCATCTCTGAGCAGTCTTCTGGTCACTCCTTTTCCATCTCCAAGCTCTTCATCATCATCTTCCAGCAGCTACCAACGTCGCTGGCTCCGAAGTCAGACCACCAGTTTAGAGAATGGAATTATTCCAAGGTGGTGAGTGCAACACAACAGCTGTTTGGCAGTAATTTAAGCTAAATAGAACTTAAGCCTCTTTTCTTTGTAAGGACAAGTTCTGTTATTAAATACTCTCAATTGAATCTAACGTCTGTGCATGTTACATAAGATTGCCAATATGAAGAAAGGTCAAGTTTTGGCTAATATGAACTGCAAGGCCCATTTTGAAATATTTTTATTGAACATATAGGCTGTGTCTGAAGCCACATTCTGAGAAGCAAATTAAACCGTTTCTGAAGGAGCAGAGCATCCTGTTGAGATGAAAGGAACTGCAACAGCACTGCTGCCATAATTATACTATGATGAAGTCTGACTAGTGAGCAGTTACTAAGATTTTGGAGTAATAGCCCATGATGACTCTCTTGGTTGGTACAGGATGTTCCTGATGTGACTTCTGCCAAAACAGGAAGAAAAAAAAGGGCTGTGATCAAAAAGCTTGGCTTCTGGTTTGGAATTTTATTAGCTTTTGTAGCTCAGTGGCATAACAAAGCATGGAATGAAGCAGACCTTTTATAGCTAATAACCAAATTCTTCCCTTGTCAGTTGCAAAATAGCAAATGGTTCTTGATTATCTGCTCACATGTACTCATCTACCGGCACCCAGGGACAGCGTGGAATTAGTGGAGAGCTACAAGAAATTCCTACTGTTTGGCCACTCTCCCTTTTCACTGTTTTCAGTTAAGAGAAGCTTAAAAGCTGCCAATTAAAATATGTGGTCAGTAAAAAACAAAGCCAAAACCCTTTGAAATGACTTCTTTCCTTAGTGTCAACACTTGAACCTTTTTCCTGGTTATTCTTACTGAATCATTTTTAACGTGAAGAACGGTGCAGTGGTGCTAACGTAGCAGTCATGCTTTCAAAATCATGCTTGCAGTTGAGAATAAGCTAGCAAACATTTTGCTTTCAGTAAATTGAAGTACTTTTTAGTTTAGTTTCCTAAAGAAATAAGACTGGTAGCAGTGCATGCAAAATAAAATGCAATTAAAACATTAGCCTAAAGATGATTTCAGCCCAGTTTAAGAAGTAACCAAAGTTTCACAAATAGCAAGTTACTCAAAGTGTTAAGAAAGTAACAAATTGTTTAGAGGAAAGTAGCCTTTTGGGGCTGCTTATTCACTGTAGTGAGTAGCTTGTATTTCTTCCACATTGGAGAATCTATACTGGGGAAAGATACTGGAAATGGGACACTATTAGTTCCACTGTCTAGAACTACTCTTGATTTGGGATGCTTTCTAAGCCAAAAGCCCTCTTCAGATACTTGTTTTCTGATTACTTGCTTGAGAAACAGTAGGCTTCTGGTTGAATACGTCAGTGACGGCAGAGGTTGCACTTCAGTTTGTACAGCCAAGATTCTACAGTCCCTGTGACTGATGTTTTAGGCCAATAGCTCAAAGAAAACGAAATGCCTAGCTGGAACTCCATGTAGTCAATTGGCAGGCGAGCTAGATTAGCAGCTTTGTTGAAAAGGCTTCTCACAGACCTAAATTCTTCAATATCTGTTCCTGGGAAGCAGTACAAAAGCTTGTGATGTTTCTTAGATGCTGACTGACCACCCTTTCCCAACTTCCTTGGGAATTTCTGTCTCTGCATGCAAGTTCCTGAAGTTCAAATGAGGTTACGTTTTTGTTGTGAACTCTGGTTTCCCACAAGCTCTTTTTTGCTCAGTTTTATTGTGTGTGTTTTTTCCTGTATTCCTGGACTCATACCTCTATGATGAGAAACTTTTGTGTATTTAACTTTGTCAAACCAATTAAACTGTAAACCACTTATTTTTAGAATGAATTTAGAATGAATGCCTTGCATTTAGGCTTTCCTCTTGTTAATTGCTTCATAGTGGTCTATAAATGCCACAGGCTCCATTTCAAGATAATTCTGATATGAAAAGCCTTCAAGCTTTTAATTACCACTCACTGATACTGCAGTGTTAACTTACAAAGAAACTCCAAAACCAAGCTATTTCCATATGAGCTGCTGCCCTGAATGTCTCCATTTGTGTTCTAATGGCTTTTTCTTTTCTATTCTTGCCCTTCTCCCCCTTTAATTTCTCAGTGGATAAAAGCCATTATTCAATTAAAGTTCCTTCTGAAAGAAATTTTGACAGTAGTATTTCACTCATTGATGTATATACTTTTTAAAGATGGTTTTTCAGTGAAATTGATTAAGAAACTTTAAGCAAGAAAAAATAATAGATCTGTAAATCCAGTAACATAAATATCTAGCACTGCAACGCAAGTATTTATGGAGGAACAGGGTAAGGGGATTGTCACCCTTTTGTATAATCACAGAACTACTTATGCTGGGCTGAGACCTGTGGATATTATTCAAATCAGTTGCATGTGCAAAGGACTAGCTTGGAATTTAAATCAGGTTGCTTGTCTAATTAAGTCTTGAAAATCTCCAAGAATAGGGATTCCACAGCCTCTCTGGACAGTGCCCTCAGGTATATTGACCATTTTCCCCCATTTGGCATTATCTGCACACTCACTGAAGGTGTGTTTTGATCCACAGGCCAGGCTGATCATGAACATCTTGAGCAGTATTGATCCCAGTATCAACCCATGTGTCATATTGAAAAGTGGCATAACTGTTAAAAGAAATGTGGCAGAACTATCAAATGAATAAACAGAACTTGAGGAAATAATAATGGTTGCAGAATAACCACTGTTTGGTTTTGGTGGGGTTTTTTGCAGGAAACACAACACTTCAAACTGAAGTATATCCAACTTTGAACTAGGTACTCATGTAGTTGTAGGCGTTAAGTTTGTGTTTTCACAGTAATTACTAAGTGGTGACATTTTGTCTTCAGTTAAAATAGAAGGTTTTATTTTGCATGGTTAAATACCTTAAAACATCCATCTTAAGATGCTGGAAGAGTATAGGTAGCATGTTTCCCAGTTCCTCTCGTGAGCAGCAGTACAGATTCAAAAGCATCATGGACATCCTGCTGAGCACCTAGGCTTGAGTGCTGGATGCAGTTCACATCTCTGAAACTACATTTAACCTGTTTTGCTAATGATTGCGTGTGTTGTGTCTCCGTTCCCTTTTCTTGATCTCCCTTAAAGATAAACTCAGAAGGAGGGATTCTGTAGCAGCTCTGTTTCGGAGGAAAGTGTTCACACTACTGTAGGAGCTGACCTCTGGGGGTTGCCTTACTCCTATCCGAGCAAACATAGGCCTTACCCAACATTTTGGTGGGTATCCTCTGTTCAGAGACAAGTGACAGCAAAATCTGATGTAGTCAGTCAAAGGAGACCTAAGTATTAATTTACCTTCTACTATATAGAGAGATATGGATAGAAGATGAATTACCTCTCAGTGCATAGGTAACTCTCCTAACAAATCTGTCTTACAGGTCCACTGAAGAAATGTTTAGTATGGCTGATGAAAGCTGCAGCTCCAATCCTGCAATGGTTCGGAGGAAAAAAATTGCAATCAGCATCATTTTTTCTCTGCCTGAAAAAGAAGAAGCACAGAGGAACTTCCAGGATTTCTTTTTCTCTCACTTTCCTCTTTTTGAATCTCACATGAACAAGCTGAAGTATGCAATAGAAAAGGTACAGAATATTAGTTTGGCTTAATGTGGAAAAATAAATGTCAAACAGAATGAAGTATTCTGGAATTCGATAAATGAAGAGTTGGGAGAAGGTGCATGGTTTCAAGCCTCCTTTCCTCCTTACACCTGTAGTTTTGAGCCTGAGCCCAGTATAGGAATTGGGCATTTGCTGAAAGAGGTGTGTTTTCCTTTCTAGTCAGAATGAGAATGGAGCGTTTTATGCTATGGGTGGTTTTTCTTTTTCTTTCCTTCTCACCATATTTCATTATGAGTGTTTCCTGACTTTCTGGAGACTGTGGAAATGATGATGTTCTATCCTTTCATGCAGTCACTAAAAGAGAGACAGCAAGTGTTGGTTGCTGTCTTCCCCTTACTCCTTCAAAAATGTTCTTACCTCTCCCCATGTCCAGTCTCATGGATTGCTCTCTCATGAGGTGGAGGGAGGTTGGCAAATATTGCTGTCCTGAGTGGCTGTATAGCACTGGGGCTAGATCTTAATTATTTTGACATGTTTATGAAGCTTAAAAAGATGAAGAATGCGAATCCTTTAAGAAGCTGTTTTGTGTCTTTAACTCTTAATCAAGGCCATGATCTCATGTAGAAAAATAGCAGAATCCAGCCAAAGAGTGCAGGTTTATATCAGCCGTGTCATGGATGCCCTGGGAGAATTCAGGTGAGTTGATGGAATTCTGAATTACAAGGAGAGCTCTTCTCATGCCCCTCTAAAGATATTTGTCACTTCCAAGACTAGCTAAGACCCTTATAACTGGAAGTTAGTGTGAATGAATTTTCTGTGTTGGGTATTGGGTGAATGTTTCTAGAAAGTTTTAGCAAAACCAGCTCAGCCATTTTCTGAATGAGAGTAAAAGTAGTTCTGTTGCACTCACCTCTGCCTGGGACTGTCAGTTAAAGTCTTTAAGATCCCATCAAGAGTTGGCATCTGCTGATGCGTGTGCAAGCAAGTGGATTGGTTGCCATATTCGGGCAGATGAATTGTCTACGCCTAGCTGTAGATGTTGAACAGTGTGACTGACAAGAAAGTTGCTGTCAAAGGCTCTCTTTTTGGTACCTAAGAGAGGAAGGAATGGCCAGAGGCCAAGAAAGGCAGCCCAGGAGAGAGATAGACAAGGCTTTGGTGGGATGGAGTTTCTGTAATGTCTGGAATGTGGAATCAAATCACTGCAATGAATAGAATGTGTTCTATCCCCCCTCAAAATGGTTTCTGAATTGTTTTTCTGAGTACAAATAGGGGAATGCAAGAAAAGGAAGACAAATATGTAGTTCATATGAAGGCACTAAATTACTGGTACCGAATTAAACAGACTAGTGTTCTGGGACACTAGTAATTAGTGTGTCTGGGAAACTCTTCCAGTTTTTGTTTAGTTTCCTAGGTCTGACAAAAATGTAATAAAAAATTATCAGTGGACAATAGAAGAGCAAATGGGCTACTGGTATTTGCAAGATTGAAATGTGCATGTTAACACTTACTTTTCTGGGAATTTTCTTTGAGCAGAGTTACTATCTGGAACCTATATTCTGTTCCAAGGATTGCAGAGCCCGTGTGGCTTAATATGATGTCTAGCACCCTGGAAAAGAATCAGCTGTGCCAGCGCTTTCTTAAAGAATTTACATTTCTGATAGAACAGATCAACAAAAATCAGTAAGCATTGTGTGCTTCCCAGTGTGTGAGGATATGATAAAGCACTCAATGGGATATTCTTTTGCTGGTGTTACGTTGGTCATATTCTTTTTCCTAGGTTCTTTGCTGCTTTGTTAACTGCGGTGCTGACCTATCACCTGGCTTGGGTGCCAACAGTAATGCCGGTTGACCATCCTCCCATAAAGGCCTTCTCCGAGAAGCGTACATCGCAGTCAGTGAACATGCTGGCAAAATCCCATCCATATAACCCTCTCTGGGCACAGCTTGGTTAGTAGGAAATGGAAAGCTTCAGACTTCTCTGTAACTAGCACCTTCCTGCATCCACTCCTCTTATCTAAGAGCTACCTGTGATCCTGATCAGATTTGGTGATTTGCCTTGCTGTAAGGTGGGCAGAGCTACCAACAGATGTCTTCTGCCTGGTTAAACGGAGCATTTGGAGGCCTGGTTACGTGGCCTGAGCACTCTGCTTTCTTCCTTGGTCCCTTGTTGTCGTCCTCTGTTACGCTGCCTGGTTAAGTAACCTGGTATAGAAGTATTAAGAGGGTGCAAGTGCTGTGAATGATCTGGGCAGTTTGGGAAGAACAAGAGGGAGCAGACTGGACTGAGGGGCCTTGGAGGCCCTTTGTAGTTTAAACTGCCTTGGCTACCTCCTTTTACCTCTTTCTCGCGGAGCTAGGGTAGACACCGAGACAACAGAGAAGTAGTCTGGCAAGTGGTAGCACCTCCATTCATTCACAGTTATGTGAGTGGGCTTGTGCTGAGATTTTCTTTCTATGGCCAGCTCCTCAGGCTCTTCTCTGACAAACATTTTATAGCTTGTAAGTTATCTTGATACAGGGGATTAAATAACTGCTGTCAGATGAGTAGGTGAGTGAGAGCTGAGAATAATGCTGCCAGTGGTAAAACTGGCTCCTCTTCTTGGCAGCAGCTGTGAGTCTGACATCAGACTGGCCTTAACTTAAGTGTTATACTATGTTGCCATCTAAAATGACACACATGCACACTGAAGCAATAATGTGACTTTACACTGTACCACTGGCTGTATTTCTTGCTAACTGTCTGTTATATTTATTATTCTCGTAGATCTTTTTGAAACTAAGAATCGCTACCTTGACCACATAGTTGTAGTATAAGTGTTTCCTGCTTTGGGATGTCTTTAAAACACTATGCAGAGGCATAATGGATTAGGCTTGGAGGGGAAAACAGAAGCTTGTTCGGGGTGTTGGGGACAGAGCCAGGCCTGGGATTATAAAAAGCAACTGGACTGGAGGCACAAGATAGGCTGTAGCTCTTGTGGTCCCTCCCGGGAGCCACCACAGGTGACTGGTCAAGAATCTGTTTCTCCTCTTGCCTTCCCAGGCTGTATGTTGCCACCAGCATTAGCCCAGCCAAGTTCTGAGTGCCCAAACTCAAAATGCTTTCTGGTTTTGTTTTCTTCTTATGAAGCCCAAAAGGCATTACCAGGTGGCTGCGGTAACTGATAATGAAAGTAAGATGTTGCCCTCTGCTGGTCTCCTTCCTTAGAAAGAGGGGAAAAATAAAAAATCATGGGCCTTAGTGCTTTAAAATGGAAATGACATTTTATTAAGGAAAGGATTTTGATGTACCTGTCTTTCCACCTTCAGACCTATTTTCTCATTACATATCAATTACAATTACATACTGGTGCAACTGTAGGTCCCTCTATCAGGAAGACATGAAGCTGATGTTGAACAAACAATATTTATCTAACAGTCTTAACAGTAGGCATTAGTATGTTTTGAAGACTTCAATTTTGACTTTTTGTACTCTTATTAGCAATGGTTTTATATAAGTCAATTGTGCAAATGAACATGAAGCCTGAATCTGATTTCCATAGCAGCTGTGCTCAACTTGAAAGTAAAAACGTATCTTCCCCTTTCCTTCCCAAAATGCTAGTCCTTGGTGGCCCACCAGGCGTTAAGGTTAGTTCTAGCTGAGGAGTCTGAAGCCCACTTGTCATTATTAAGGAATGAATGTTCTGGCATGCTAGGCCATGGGGCTGGTTGCAAGGATGCCCTTAACTGGGGGAAGGCAGCACTGGCATCGTGGCAAAGGGCAGATCCTGGCAGAGGAGACTGTAAGGGAGAGCGGTGAAACTACTGTCTCATCGATCCTTGTTTTGCAGGAATGAAGTCAGGGTACTTACTCCTTTTATGTTCTGTATGGCAAAGAGGAGGCTGGGTGTAAATGTGTTGGGTTTTGTTGGTTTGGTTTTATTGCTGTTTTAGCCCACTCATGTTGAAAACAGAGGTCCCCTTGCCCTTGGTAGAAACCTTCCTGAAGCTCTGATTATAGCTTTCATTTAGTGTTGCTAAATTAAGTTTGTTGAAAGTAGGATATATATGACCTTAGTTCTGTTAAAAAGGCAGTTCTTCAGGATAAATGAGCTAGCAAATAATCTGAGTGCCCCCAAGAACTGCTTATGTAGTGCCTACCTTTCCTATTACAGTTGCATTTAGTGAAGATATTTTCTAGTCTCTACCACCCCTTGCCAAAGATAAATGCTTGACTTCAAGTACATAGAAGTGCACATGCCTTGCCCAATAAGGTAGTTACATGCCTATTTTTTCAGAACCTTATTTATTAAACTAGTATTGAATCCTTTTTTGCCTTTTTTGATATCTTTGTCCTGAAAAATTTGTTAGATTTTATCTGTATGAAAAGTCCTGTGTTTAGCAGAAAAAGTGGCTGCAATAAAACAGAGTAACTTTGAAGGGAAAGAAAATGAGTTGAACAATATAGCTGGCTTCAGAGTTAAGCTGGATCTATATTTGTCTTCATCCCCTGTTGTGTCAATTTCCAAGTGATAATATCTTGTAAGCATCATGTAAATAAACACCTTAGTGGCTTTGAACAGAAAGAAACTAGGTAATAACAGCTAAGCCCTCACAAAAACACCAAAACCCTTCTGGACACATGCCAGGTATAAGAAGTGCTAGAGGACTTCTTTTGCTATTCTTTGTTTTAAACTCTTGGGAACTTACTGCAAAAGAAATTAACTGTCAGATTTGTGTCTATAGTAAATGCTGTTTAAAAATGTGTTGAATTTAAGTGGTATAGTTTATATTACAACCAAACATAAGCATGTGAAATTTTTGTTTTCTTACGTAGGTGATCTCTATGGTGCCATAGGCTCTCCAGTTAGATTGACTCGAACCGTTATTGTTGGAAAACGTAAGGAGTTGGTGCAGCGTTTGCTCTATGTTCTGACTTACTTTATTCGGTGCTCTGAGCTGCAGGAAAATCAGCTGACATGGAGCGAGAAGGCTGGCGAAGGAGAGCAAGTGCTAAATGGAAGCAAGATCACAACTGCACTAGAAAAGGGAGAGGTAGAGGAGTCTGATTATGTGGTTGTCACTGTTAAAAATGAACCTGCTCTTGTGCCTCCAATCCTACCTCCAAAGAATGATGGAAGTATTGCAGAGTGGGTACGTGACCCAGAAAGCACTCATGCTGTCCCAGCCTCTTCAAAAGAAAACAGAGAAGCAATAGGAAAGGCCAGTCAGAACTCCGAAGCATCTGTTGACTGTCTAACTAACAGTTCCCATAAAGGAGCAGCTGACGGTAAGAAGAGAACTGTCACTGATACAGGAGTCATATCCTACCCCTTTGAAGAGCCATCTAAATTGGAGGATTTAATGGATATAAAGAAGCACAAGAACCAGAATGAGAGAAAAGTAGAAAAGCAGTTGTCTAGTAGGTCATCTGCCTTACCTTGTCCTGAAAGGTCTGGCCACAGGAGTTCACACTTAGAAAAGGTCACTTTTCAGATTGGAAGTTCTGCATCACCAGAGTCAGACTTAGAAACTCATAGAAGAGAAATGGAAAAAAATATGAAGGCATTCAGAAAAAATCCAGAGGTGATACATTGTGCCTCAAGTTCCACAAATCTGACTGTGGATGCTTCCCAGAATCAAAAAGAAAGTTGTGAAGCTGCCTTTCTATCCTTCAGTAAATGTAATGTTCGTTATGCACAAATCCCACTCTGTGAGGAGAAGGAGAGTATACTTAACCAACATATGGAAAGTAAAGGAACTAAAATTAATATAGTAAACACAATATCTAGTGAAGCACTTTTGCCCACAGAAAGCATAGAAACTGTAAAATTGTCAAGTCTAAAAGAAACTAGAACTTTATGCTCTGGCAATCTGGAGAATTATTCCCCTGGTTTTGTAGAAGTAGGTTCTGCTGTCACACAGGATTCCCCTACAGTAGGTGCTAAAGATGTCCCCTATGGGGACACTGGAAGGAAAATCCCCTTCAGAGTTGAAGGGGACATTCCAAGGAACGAGAGTTCAGACAGTGCACTTGGAGCCAGTGATGAAGAAGGTGATTGTTGTATCCCTGATGAAGTGCATCATGATGTCAGCAAAAGACTGGAAGAGTTTGCAGAAGTGGAACTTCCTTTACCAAGGTAAAGAAGTTTTAAATTTAGAACTAAATGGAGTCAAAAGTTGTTGCTGCTTTAGAGATGTTCAGGGGTTTAAGTCTGAAATTCTCTGGGAATTGACTAAGCTCCTTGCAAACAAATCCATAACAGGCACTGTTGATGTGGTTAGGATTCTTGTGAACAGGCTTGGCAAAAAGAAAACCAAGGCAGAGCAGGTTTAGGTAGTGAAGTTTTGTGACAAAGGTGTTCTTCAAATGTCTAATAAGTGATCAAACTTCATATAAACTGCCTGAAACATTTAATGTAGACATGTAGATAAAACAACTGAGGACAAGCAAAACTTCAGCTTTGCTTAAACTGTAACTATTTAGATTTTACATATTTGACAAATCGAAGACATGTTTGAAATAAATAAGGGCATCCTATTTTAAAAATTTGGAACTTTACAGGTGCACATGGAGCTTGCTGATGCTTAAGGTAGGTAGCTAGAAAGAGTTTGCTTCTTGGGCTGAGTTGGAGAAAACTCAAATTTAGCAAACCTGTTAGCTGCAGAACAGAGTTCATACATACTACAAGCTCTAATACATGTGGATTTATCTTTCCATAAATTTCATAGAATAGAGTCATAGAATGGTTAGGGTTGGAAGGGACCTTAAAGATCATCTAGGTCCAACCCCCTGCCATGGATGGGCAGGGACACCTCCCACCAGACCAGGCTGCTCAGAGCCCCGTCCAACCTGGCCTTGAACACTTCCGGGGATGGGGCATCCACAGTTTCTCTGGGCACCCTGCTCCAGTGCCTCACCACCCTCATGGTGAAGAATTTCTTCCTAATATCTAATCTAAATCTGCCCTCCTTTAGTTTTAAACCATTCCCCCTTGTCCTTTCACTACACGCCCTTGTAAAAAGCCCCTCTCCATCCTTCCTGCAGGCCCCTTCAGGTACTGGAAGGCTGCTATAAGGTCTCCTCTGAACATTCTCTTCCCCAGGCTGAACAGCCCCAACTCTCTCAGCCTGTCCCCATAGGAGGGTGGAGAGGTGCTTTTTGAAGGAATTTGAAGGAATCAATACATTGTTAAAGTTCATCTTTTAAAATCCTCATTTCAAAGAGCACCCGTAACTAGCTTACTCTATTTTGAGTGCAATTGCTGATTAATATTTGCAGTAGAAGCAGGGGTGGTAAACCAAACATTGCATTCATGTAAAATCTGAATGCAGTTTGCCAAGCAAGAATCTTACCTGCTTTGTATTTCTGTATTTCAGGTCAAATACAATCAGCAGTCAATGTCTGAAAAACTTTGGAAGATCACTTCTAGGTGGTTACTGTCATACGTATATACCTGATCTAGTGCTGCATGGAATAAATAATGATGAAAAACTCAAGCAGTGTCTACTAGCAGACCTACTTCATGCAATGCATGTGAGTTTTGAGTCATAGTAGGAGTTGTGATGTTATTGAGATCTTCAGAAGCAGGTCCTTTGAATAGGTCCTGTTTCTCTCTACTTGTTCTTAACAGCCACATCTGACATGTCTTCCTTCTTGAAAGATGTAAGCCCTTAATTCATTGTGTGCAAAGCCTGTTTGCACCAGAATCACGTGTGCTTTCCTTATACTCTCTGAAGGCTTCTTTTCAAGATAAACACAAGGAAAATTGTTTGCAACTTCAAGTTACAAACAAGGAAAAAAAACCTCAAACTGCTTCTCTTTTCAGTCACAATAGCAGACAGAATTAGCTATATTTCATAAAAATGATATGCAAGTTGAAACATCTTATTTTGCCACTTAGTGGCATGTGTTGCAAGCGAGATGAAATCTTGTGGAGGCCTGTATTATAATAGACTCTGGCAGAAATGGCTGACTACAGAAAGTAATTGTCTGTAGGTGAGAACTTCATCATGTTCTTACTCTACTTTAGGTACTCCTAAATTATATAATAATTTGACCTTTGTATGCAATTTTAAATGTTTATCTAGTAATATTTGAATGCTTATCTAGTAATTGTCAACAGCTGCTCTGTATAGCAGTTAAGAATCATTCTGCTGGAATGAGTTTGTGTACTATCCAAAATTGATGTTAAACAACATCAGGTTGGTCTAATACGATACTATCTCTTCATACATAGTGTACGTTGATTGTCCGTGGTGAAACCCCGCACTTTCACAATCACAGGATCGGTATAACTTTTCCTTTTGGAAGAAACTTACCTTTTTCAGAAAAGGTGGAATACTTGAAGAAAAATACTAGAGTAGTGATTTTGAAGCATTACTTAAAATTAAATGCCTTGATCAAATTGGCACTTAACTGACCCGATGTTACTGTATGTAAACTGTCACTGAAGTTGGTATTCCTTGTCATTTTTGAGATGCCTTAGGTTTCCTATTGGACAAAAACATTCATCGGATCACTCCCTTATTCCTTGCCTCAATGTGAATAGAAGTAGAACCTCAAACATAGTTGTGGAAATGTGTATGAAGTGTCACATAATGTTTGCATTTTCTGTCTGTTGCAGCATCCAGTGCTAGATGAGCCCATAGCAGAAGCTGTCTGCATTATTGCAGACACGGATAAATGGAACGTACAAGTGGCTACAAGCCAGAGAAAAATGATGGACAATATGAAGTTAGGCAAGGATGTTTTGGTTTCGAGTCAAGTATCCAGTTTATTACAGTCTATTTTACAGCTTTACAAACTCAACGTCCCAGCTGACTTTGTAAGTGTTTCTTTACTAAAGAATGAAGCTAATGAAAATTGCTTAGCTTACATAGCAAATGCAGAGTTTTGTGCACTGAGTTGCTATACCAATGAACTAATGCCTGAAATAGTGCAGAGTCGGTAGAACATACCTAAAAGAATGCATGCTCCAGTCCAGTAACAGATACTGTTTCATCTGTAATTTTCACCTAATAGATCAGATTAGTTGACTACTCCAAAATGCATATGCCAAAACTAAAGTTGTTTAGGTGTTTTTATCATGGTACTCCTGTGTTTATGATTAGGACACTTAAACTCAGCTTTTATTTTTTTTGTTTGTATGATTTCCGCGCTTTACTCATTATGTTGTTGAAGCTTCTATCTACCCAAGCCCCTTTCTAGCATACAGCTTTCTATTCTTGGGCTTTCTGTCCAACCCCATGCAGCAGATGCCTCTTCTCTCTCCTCCCCAAATAATTGTGCCTGTGTGTGTATATGTGACCATTCAGTTTTATGCATGTTGTAGTCAACCCTGTCAGCAAGTGCTGTCTCAGATACCCTTGACAATGTCTCCATAGGATTGTTGGGAGGAGCCTGAAAACACCTATCGGTGGGTGGGTTGCAGCAGAGGATGTTACTTTGTTGTATCACTTGCTCCCTATCCCACAGCATCCTTTCCTCTCCTCATTAGTCATGTTCATCAGAGCAAATCAGTAATGCTGCTTTTGCGTATTACAACAAAATTACCTACAGGTCTGACAGTGGTAATTATAATACAACTTTTAATGCAGGATTGTAGGTGAGGGAAGGTGGGGTGGTCTTTTTCAGCAGTCAGTCCTTTCTCAATAAACAGAATTGGTTTGTCCTTCAGCAGATCGCCTTGAGAAACTTTGTAGGAAGCCCGTGTAATGACTGTGCTAGCAGATGGAAGAGGAAGATAGAGCTAAACACTAACAGCTGTAAACAGTATTAGTCGGCACTGTTTTGGATAAAATTAGTGGTATTGATTACGCTAAGTTCTTGAAGTCAAGTGCTAGGCAAAATATGTGGGTACATTGTCAATGTTGTCTCTGGATGCTTCTGGGCACCAAAACACACATAACTTTGGTTAAAATTATATCCTAATGTTTGCACAGTAACACCTTCAGTTCTGGCATTTCTAGACTGAGTAGCTGATTCTGCAACTGAAGCCTTCTGTCCAGTGTTGCCTTGGGCTTTGTGTATGCAATTTCTGTATGCTGTGGGGGGTTAGGTGTGGGGTTGGAGGTGGAATGTGGTATGGGTTGGGAGGCAGGGGGGGAGCTATTTCCATTTTCTTACAAAAAGAAACAGTGAATTGACAGTGCTAGTAGTTTTGTAAATTTTCTACAATGCACATTAGAGACACTTGGATCCTTCGGCCAGTGGATTTTGCAGCTCTTTGCTGAAACAGAACCATGGGTGCATGGAAGTTAAGTGTTCCACTAAACTCCAGGGAGAGAAGTGTGACTTTTTTATTGTAGTGATTTTGTTGATGCAAATTTTGACAAAAACATACATCCTAATATCAACCAGAGATGAGCATAATGTGATATGTTTGAAGTTTCCTTTCAGAGTGTATGTTTCCTTACCTGCAGTTACTGTTCAGCTGAATGTTTGTTGGGTTTTTTGTGGCACAACAAAAAAACAAAACCCAACTTGAGACCAGATGAAAGGGAGGTGGTGGTAGCTTTGTGGCACTTCAGACTGATAACTAGTGCAGAGAACTTTGCAGTATGCAAGGGTGAGAGGGAAGTGATGATCGCAACTGCAGCATGTCAGCTATATGTCAAAAGCTTTACCTGCACCTTTAAACTAATTTTAAGCTACTTTTCTAATTTTAGAAGTGACTTGACATTTATTTTTTTTTCCACTTAGTCAATGAGAAAAGCTACAGAGGAAGCTAACATCAAAAAAAAAGACTCCTGTACCTCGCTTAGTGTGGACATTTTGAACAAAATGGATTCGTGTATTGAGCTTATGAGGGGAAAATGTCTTTTAATTCTTTGCTGGCATTCAGGAGGAGCAGATAATCTTACGTAAAGAATATATTTTTTGGTACAATGTGGGATTCTTTCCTCACAACTAGAAAAAAAAAAAATCCATGATCCTTTAGTATTACTGGAATTGAAGTATATTGACCTGCTACTTTGTGAATCAACTGCATGCTCCCCTGAACCACTGAGGAAGTGCTCATAGGCTTTTTGCATTAGAGTTACCTGTAATGGAAAAGATAAGAACGGTTCCCTTTTGACTAGAATCAGAAGTGTTACGATTATAACGACTTGAGTTAAAACTTGCTTGAAGCAAATAGATCAGACTAGTCAAAAAGCTTTTGCCTTTCCTCCATGGTTGGCAGTTTTCTTATTCTACTATTATGTAGCACATTTTTTTTTTAAAAATGCCTCTTTGTCTTCTGTGATTAAGACCTGATATAAGCTCAGGAAATCATTAAAGATCTTCATTTTTCTCCAAACAATGTGGAAAAATACATGTAGGCTACCTACAAGCATGAGTCTCTTTTTTTTTCATCTTTTTTTTCTTACTAGTTTTTAATTAGCAAAACTGGTTTCACGGGATCTCATTTCTAACCCTTATGGCTTTCATTCAACTTGAAAAGTTTATTGGACAATGGCCTGAAGTTATTTGCTGCTACTGTTTCTAATTGCTATCTACGCCTGCCGGAGGATTATACATTTGATAATGTGAGGTTCTGCATGTGCTTCCTGCTTTCATCTCCTGGAGTTTGGAGCGCTGAACTAATTTAACTTTTTTGAAGTGGTCATCCCTGTGGAAAGAAGGAATATATCAAATTGAATGTACATTTTGTTCTAGAACAAAACACCTGATTAAGACATCTACCTACTCACCTTGTAAAGACATTCTACCTACTGACCTTGTCTTAACAAAAAAACCCTAAACCCTCTGTCTTTGAAGCCAAGGTTCATCTGTTCTCCTGCAGTTGGTGTATGAGAAATTACCATGTATCACATGACTGTATTTAAAAATAATAAGCATTTCTATAATGCTACTGCTGAAAAAAAAAAAAAGTGATTAAATTGGTATTTCCTCTTGAACTATTAGCTTTTGGCAAACAGCATCGAATGTTTAAGCAGTTTTAAATTAGAATTACCTAGGATTAATAAAAACAAATGCGTAAATAGGATTCTTAACCTAGTTTCTACAGTAAAGGAGTGAGCAAAAGATCGATCATTTAATGACAAGATATTGGTGCCTTCTGCTTCTTGACTTTTCGTTTCTTGAATGGCAGATCCCTAGAGCTAGAGTACTAATTTTGGTAACTGTTGTCTAAACCGAGTCTTTCAAGAAAAAATAGTACTGACTTATAACAAAGTCATCTTCATCCAAGTATTTTGGTTTGATTGTTACTAAGATGTCTTCAGTGTCTTTGAACCTGGCTAAAACCATTTAAGTCAGCAAAAACACTGTGGCTGACTTGAGTGGAAAATTAATGTGCAGTTTGTGCACAAAGTTGCTGCCCAAGACAGCTGGAATGCCCCAGTTCTGTGAGGGGGTTCCCCTTTGGGGGAGAGCGTAACTTTTTATGTTGCTAGCACAGCTGTAACAAAACTAATTGCCTCTTCTGGATTTTGGAGTGGAGATTTAGTTTGAAAGATGTGCTAGTTAAGATAAAAGCTAAAATGATATGCTTACATTTCTGTATAATTTGCATGCAATTGCTAAAGCTGTTCTGAGGTTTTTGATCTGTGTTTACAGTGCATAATGCATCTTGAGGATAGACTACAAGAGATGTATCTCAAAAGCAAAATGCTTTCAGAATATCTGCGAGGACATACAAGAGTGCATGTAAAAGAACTAGGAATTGTATTGGGGTGAGTATTGCAGATATCAAAACTTGAGGCAGTTATTTTCCTTTTCAGTTCTGAATGTTGATATCTTGTTCCCACAAGAACTTGCTTCTTATTTCATATTTATCACTCTCCTCTTTCACGTGCCTAATGTAAAAAGTGTAAAAATGGGTTCTACTGAACCACCTGGAAATTGGGAGGAGACACAGATCTACAGCAAGAACAAATTACTTCTTCATTCTGAAGATTTAAGAATGACAAAGTTTGGATTTTGGTCATTAGGAGGTTATTCACGTATTCATGCGCAGTCTTTCCGTCTCCTAAATGAAAACTTCATCCCAACAAATACTTGAGAATTTTTCAAAGGTTAGGTGGTGCAGTTGTGTTTTGAAGGAAGCAGGGTTCTCAAAAAGCAAATGTAGGAAAATAGACAGGTGTCCCGTTTGGCAGCTGTCTTCTAATAATAGTACTTGATTGGCATACAGCCTTTAGGTCTGCACCCACTGGCAGCAGCAGAGGGGGAAGGGGGAGGAAGTGAATACACATTCCCAAGAAGATGGTTTTTAGCACTGTAGGTAAAACTTACTTTATCCAGACTGTTGAAGATTTCATACTGAGAAATATAGCTGTAAGTAACGAAACCCTGAAATAAGCGCTTTTCTCAGTGTGTGTACATATGTATAAAAATATGTAAGTATGTACATATGTCCTGGCCTCTGACCAGCTTTGCATTTGGAAGTAGTTGGAAACTGACCATTGCATTTGAGAGACATTCCTGGTACTGTTATTGTATAATAAATAATTCCCGGTTTGGTCATTTTTGGTAAGAAAGTGCTACTATATAGTGAACTGAGTTATACTCAAAACATGAAATGCAGAGTCTTCTGTGAGCTGATGTTGAGCACTTTCTTAAACTGGGCTTAATGGTGCCTACTGACTGGTAAGACTCCAAGCTACAGCTTATAGTTTAGCAAATAAATAAAAGTATTTTAAACCACAAAAGATTATATACCACAAAATGTAATACTGCTATCGCTTGACTTAAATGGTAACATACTTTTTGGTTTTAAACATTATTGCCTACCTTTACTGGTATGTTATGAGTAATGGCAATGAGTAATAATTAAATAATGAACTCAGTTATAGCAAGACATTTCCAGTTTCTTTAAAATGGATGAAAAATATCTTGTGTTTCTCTTCTTTTGTGAAGGTGACTGTATATTTTAAAGTCTGTCTCTCTTTTTAATTTCTAGGATTGAATCCAATGACTTGCCTTTGTTGGCTGCTATAGCAAGTACTCATTCCCCGTATGTTGCTCAAATACTCTTATAAATTAAAATCTCAGGACAGTCATTCCCTTAAAGTAAAATAAAGAAAATGGGAATGTTGAATGAAGAACAGAGGTGCCAAACACTGGTAAGGGGGAACCCAGGAAAGCAGGTGACGACCGTGCATTATACCACCTTCCGATTCTGATTTCAACTGGATGTTTTCTCGGAGGACTTCAGTTTACATAACATAAAAGGCATTCAGGTTTTTCTTACATTCTCACTTCTGACTTAAATCAAGAAAGTGACTGCATTCTTGTATTTTATTTTTATTCAAAGGACAAAAGTTAACACTATGTGGCAGACCAGGAGCTGCCATCCAAAACGCTGCTCAAAACCATGAAGTAACAGTTAAAAGAACAAGTGGATCAGAATGGATTTTGTAATACTATGCTTACGAGCGTGGTGTGGTGTATGTTTCTTTGCTGGGGAGGTGGAGGAGAAGCTGTAAACTATGTATATAGCATTCCTGTACACAAGTATATTAGATGGGACATGATTTTCTTGCAGAGCATCAACATGATTTTGTACAGTAGAAGTGATGGGCTCAGAACAAGGCACCTGGATTCAGCAGCCAAATGTTATGTGGGATTAAAGGTGTTCATGAGGTGGTGTGACTTTTCCCTTCAAGGACAAGAGGTTAAGAAAGCTGTGGCTGCTTCTGTTTTAGTGAGGAGGCATTCAAATGAGCCCGTGGCTAGAAGTGGAATGGAATGGACTGCTGAGATAGGGATTTTGTGGGAAAGCCTTATGGAATTTCTGCTACAAGTTTACATTTGTTGCTGATGCAACTTCACTAACACTTTTGAGTTTCTGTATGACCGTAGTGCTGGAAACTAAACATGTGTCTTGATGTCATCAAGTATTACTATCTCTGAGGAGTATGAATTTGACAACCTTCTGTATCTGTACGATACCAGTGCTGTCGGTGAGTGTCTGTGTGCACGTACATCAAGCGGTTGGCACAAACTGAAGACAATCTTATTGGGGAAATCAAAGACAACAAACCACCCCTCACCTAACCTTCAGTCAAAAGTATTACTTTTTTCCAGCTACTAGTTGTTACTCTAAGTAGGAATGAAAGAGGAGCATTGTTTGAAGTAAAATGAAATGTGAGTGGCAAACCTCAATATTTGATATTACTATGAATGTTTGCAATTACCCTTTTTGATTCTACAGAAATCTTGAACTGTCATCCGGTGCCTTTCCTTAATAGATTAACTACTCTGAGACCAGAAACTACTACTCCACTAGTTGCTACTGGCCTTCTGTGTTTCTAGAAAGCAAAATAAAATTTTATATTTTACTGTTTTCATGTGGTTGATAACATGAATGTAAAAAAAAATTACATTTTTTTGCATAAAGCACTGTTAAGCTGGATATGAAACTATGGACCAGACTGAGGAGAGAACAAAGGATCAAAACAAGCATTCTTAAAGTAATGGAAAATGCAATGTTGGACCCTTCTGTTGTGAGCCAGCATGGAAGAGGTGTCTGAAGTTGTCAGCTTGCAAGCAAATTGCTAGCAACACAATTGCTTGGGAATAGTGAATTCCAATAAGAAACTCCTGATCACCGGTTGTGAGTTCTCCTCATTGGTGATTACGGATTTTTAACACTGAAGGGACACACTTTTATTACAAGTGTTTTTATTTCCTACTACCTTGATGTTTGGACTTTTCTACAGTAAACTTTCAATGATTTGAAATAATGAAATGTGCATATTGTGAGTTGTTTAAATGTGATGGGTCTCTTGATTAACCTTGTGTTGCTTTATGAGGGAAATAGGTAGACTGACCTACTGTGAAGAGAGGTTGTTTCCAAGTGGAGGGATACTTAATATTCTGATACAGCGCTTCTAAAGCTGTTCCTTATATGCTGGGTTTCTGACCTAACATTCCAGGTGTTTCTTTTATCACATTTTCATACTTGTCCCTGGTATTCTGCCCAAAAAGGCTAAAATCTTTCTATCGTTCAGGTTTTCTCCTGCTGCTTATAGTTAAGTAAACTTGTCATATCTATGGTCTGTGAGTCCTTCTATCCGCCGGAAAGTACAGTTACCTCTGCATATAGCTGTTAAGAGGTATCGCTCTCTGTTCTTCCACAAGGTTAAGACAAAGTAAGGACCACAGAGCAAGTCACATATTCCTAAACTACCCCTGTGATGGAGAATGTGTGTGTGTGCATGTGTAGAGCTATGAAACCGCTTCCCTGAGTGTATATAGATATCCTTGTGTACTTTCTCTATTTCATGTCACTCTTAAATAGTAGCTGAGTTCATGAAAAATAGGTTCCAGTTCTCTTGAAGTATTAGTTGGGTTTTTATCTGAACAGACTGACAATTCTTCAAAGAAAAGTGTGCCAACATAGAAATATGTGCTTTTGTTATCATAGAGTGTACTAAAGAAGTCAAAGGTCAGCCGACATTCAGTGATTTCAAGACTAATACCATGATCAGTAACACCTGATTTTACTGCATGGACTATTTAAAGAAAAAAAGTTTTTTAAAAAAATCTGCCTTTTGGCAGGACATCAAGTTAACCTAGGGGTGGCATGTTAGTCAATGGTCAAAAGCACTTGGATTTTCTTCAGCTGAGGCTAAAACTTTACAGTTCTTGCTGCTTTCTCTAACATTTTGCTGCTCTTCAGAAATTACATGATGAACTATCTTTTCCTCATAGTTTTAGTTTTGGGGTAAAGAAAATCCAAAATGAAAGCTGTTTATTACCTTTAAAAGGCTTTAGACTAAAGAAAGTTAATTACATATTTTCCCCTATACCAAATGTACTACCTCAGTTGACAGGATTCCACCTTCTAGGGCTTTTTTTGACTCTTAAGTCTTTAACTTGGTTTAGTTGTTTGGTTTTTTTTTTTTTTTTTGGTAGCATTTTGCTGTTTATGTAAATTAGTGTGGCATGACAGGGCAGTAAGTATTTACAGATGTGTTGTTAGACATCTTTAGGGCATGTTTCTGTTTTTATTTTAATAGGATGAAAAGTGATATGAATGTACAGATGTGTTTAAAGTTGATAATGTAGCTTAATTTTCAAATATTCCAAAGTTGGTTTTATCAGTATTACGTAGTTTTTTGTAAACTTAAATACATACTTTCTTGGTTAAGTGGGAGTGCACAGTCTTTCCAAAATCCCACATAAATGCAGTTTACACAGTGCAGTTTAAAGAATGTATGCTTTTTTTTCCAGGCAAAACTAAACCTTCATACATAGAGGGGAGGAATGAACTGCTAAATTGTAGTATTTGATCTAAATGAATTATTTAACCCAAAACAATACCAAGATCTGAACATTTTAAGTAAGTACTCTCTGAACCAATATATATACAAGTTTCTGCCCAAAATTAACAAATAGTTGCTGATCCCGTAATTCACATTTCTAATGGTATCCTTCAGAGCTGTAGGTTGATCTTCCCCACTCGCTACTATATGCATCTTTACTCTTAAAGTCAAAAACCCTTTTCATTTTGACACACCAAACTCTTGTATATAAAGTTTACAGAAAATGATCACTTATCCCTCAAGTATAACTTGTACTTCGGTTAAAAGGACCCAAATCAAAATCAAGTCTGAACTGCTGAATATACAGTAGACTTTTTTTTTTTTTTTTTTAAATAGGTCAAATGGGCTAGTTTGAGCAGGTTTTCCATAGTAGAAGAAAAACTGTGTTGTTATTGCATGTTTGGAGAGCATAGGCTTTTTTAGGAATGACTGAATACCAATGTCAAGCTACATGGGTTTTTTTTCTTATAGTTGTTTATGTACGCTATCATTTTGGTCTGTTTCTTTGCGGCATTTGGTGCAATAAACTTTCTGAAATGAACGTAATTGGTATTTGGTATCTTCCTTTTTAAAACTATCTCCTGAAATGGCTGTTCTTGTGCTTGTAGCTGAGATCTAACAGTGCATGGACATCTGATAACCTGTTAGTTCTTGATAACCCCGTAAACGTTGCAGGGAATGTCTAACAGGAAGGCTTCACAAAATTTGGAACCTGGTTGAACACTATTAGCTTCTTTGGAAGCTTTATGTCACTTGCAAATGTAAACAAGAGCTCTCATATTGTGAAAACTAACTGCTAAAAATGTTGTAAAATGAAGACACTGGCTGTTGGAATAGGTTCTGCAGAGGTTCCGCACACCTGTGTGGCTGGCACTTGGCTCTTTTCATATGCTCTTGAGCTATCTGAATAATGTGTCAGTATTACCTAATACAGCCAATTTTTAAAATTGCTCACCCTAACAGGAATGAGTGACACCTTGTGTCTACTAGACTATGAATTGGTTGATGGACTTGACATGAATTAGTTTAAAATAGAGGTCTTCAATTTGCGTCAAACTCTCCGTGACCTGAATTTCTATTTAGTATTCTGCAGCTTACTGGGGAAAGTCCTTATTTATGAAATAAAAGTAGAGAAGAGATGACCAACGGTAATTATGCTGAACATCATTGAAGAGGTCTGAGGTATGGTCCGATCTGTAGGGCGCAAGCACTTCTTACCTGTAGGCTGAAATGTTTGAGGTTTGCTTATTGGTCAGACTAACAAGGATTGGAAATAAAACAAAAGCCCAGGAACTTTGGCACCGAGGACTTTTTACGGTGCTCTGAATGCAGCTTCTGGCTTCCTGGTCTGGCTGCAGTAATTATCAGCTCTGGAGCATTTGGAAACAAATTACTTGGTTTTTTTTCATGCTCAAAGGTGCTAAATACTTGTGTTTTTTTCATGCTCAAAGGTACTAAATACTTGTGTCCACACACTTGAAATGAGGAGAAATGTCTGTTGCAGTGTCTGCTACAGCTCCTGTGTAATTTGTGATCCTGTTAGTACTCCCACAGAAATGGTGACCTGTCACAGAGATGAACTAAATGTGGTGTTTATGATAATGAAAGTCTTTTAGTGTTAAAAGTATATCTAAGTGATGGTGCTGTGGTGAGCTGTAACCTCACTCCAGCTCGCTTCTTTCCAATGTGTTAGCTGCATCCCTCTTTCTAAGTCTGTGCCTTCATGAGAGAGCTTAAAACAATTTAATAGCTGACCCTTACAACAGGGGAAGACCCCATTACCCTGTCTGGTTTTTCCTCCTGTCGTACTAGCTGCATCTGCATATTGCTTATGCTGTGGCTTGTGCTGTTGGCATTGAATCACTCATAGCCAGGTGCGGCACGTTTGCGGAAAAAAGCTGCTGATGGTTGTCTGCTGGGTTAACAAGTCGAATTTAGCTCCAGTGGGTTCTAGTTAAGGGCAAGGGAGGAGATGGGACCCCTCAGCTAGGAACGAGAGAGGAAAGGAGTGAGAGAGCTCCAGCTCCTGATGTCTTTGATACTTGTGGGCCATTGGGCTGGCTCAGTGGTTCCTCCCAGCCTTTGTAAGAATCCAGGAAGCTCCTCTGCTCTGTCATCACTACTTTAAGGAGGAAAAAAGATTAACCTGTTGGTCATATCAACTGGTTTACCTTTTTTCTAAAGGACACTTAGCCAACCTTTTTCAGAATTCATATGACTGGGACTATGGCAGATTAGCAAGAGGCAGATGCACAGGCTGACCAGTATAAAATAGCCGAGCACTGGGAAAGGGTGGAGACCTGTATTAATAAATACTTATATGGCTTGGCCGAGGGGCTGCCAAGGAGCTTTTAAAACTGGCAGCTGCAAAAGAGAAAATACTACCTAGATTTGAACAACTCTCAAACTCTGCAGTCTAATTCTGTGATTTGTTCAAAAGATGTGACTCAATATTAATGGTGAACAACCTATTTAACCGTTTTCCCTCTTATATAAATGCCAAGGAGGATCACAGAACCAACAAAGCAATCCTCATATGTAACACGGAGTTTGAGACTACAGCACGTGTAAGTAAACATGAACTGTATCATGAAGTAACTAAGTCTTGTGCCAAAATCCTGCCAGTCTTTCTCCCTCCTTTTCTCTCTAAATGAGAAAGTCATATAACACAGCAAAGCTTTCTGTTGATCATCCACGCACCATATTCTTTGGTTTTCTGTACGTATGTGGTTGAAGAGAGCACAACTGAACATATGAAAAAGGATTTTGGACATAAAGGATATGCAGCTGAGTGACAAACCATGAGACTGTGACCCATAAGGCTTCCTATCCCATATAAAATTAGCTTACGTGGCCACATGCTAGTAATCCACAGGCTGGAAAATGACTCTTATAATAGTTACAGTCAGTTGTCTATCTGGCACAGTCCCAAAGCTAAAACAGTTTAAGCAGTACAAGCAGAGCAGCATCTTGTCTCAAAATCCTAAAGGGCAACACAAGGCCAAAGGGCTTAGGAGTGACAGTCTAGCACTTAAAAATAAATATAATCTCATAAACTGGATTTCTTCCGTTTGGAGCTACAAGAGAGATTCTGCTGTGATCTGACATAAATGGTGTTTCAGAGAGAGCAGACTCCCCCGAGGAAGGAGTTTCCCACCGAGGAAGAATGCTCCTGCTCCTACAGGCAGAGAAATATTTGCGGATGTGGAAATCTGAAGTGACACTTAGGTCTGCTTGAGATCTTCCCAGGGAGTGGTTGTGCTGGCTGATAAGAGCACTGTGGGGTCAAGGGCTGGGATATTTGGCTCACAAAAATGTTTTCCTTTCTATTGGACTGAATTCCAATCCTCTATATAACAAAATTGATTCAAATAGGTCCTTAACGTCAACTACCATTTTACTTCTATTTTACTACCTCATCTTTTTTCCCTAGGAAAAAACAAGCTTGAAGAATGTTATCCTCTTTTCTGCTGTCACATAAATATTTTCACTTTTCATTTTCTACGATATTGTACCACATTTTTTTCTTTTTAAGATCTGCACAGGCCTTCTTAGCCTTAAGATGGACATGTCTTCTAAAATTGTTCACTGTAGCTTTGAAAAATATGGGGGGGGGGGGGGTGAGCGTTGAAAATGAGGGGGGGGGGGGGTTGAACTGAGCATTTTTTTGCTGAACTTTTTGTGATTCCCTAGAATATGCAACTTTTTTGACCTTGAAACACGGCCACGCTATGAGCAACGTGAAATTAAAAATACCATTTCCAAACTGTCAGCTCCTCCTGCCCTCGTGTAAGGGCATGAGTCATGGCGCAAGCACAGTTTGTTTCTAATAGAGAAAATATACCTCGCCTTTGGATTTGGGAAGCATGGGCACCTGGGATGCCCGAATCGCTGCAGCCCCCCTTGCTGCGTGGGTGAAGGCAGCCGTGGTAGGTGCCCGAGTCCCAGGCCAGCCTGGCCCTTGCATGGTGGCCTTGTTCAAGAATGGAGGGAGCGGGCTGCCTGGTGGGAAGATAAAACAAAAGGGAGTTAGCGCTGAGGGAGAGCTGACTATTTTCCTTTGCCCTGCTGCTACCGTAATTGCACTTCAGGCTGTCTCCTGGCAGGGTGTGATGTCCCTGCCACGGAAGCGTGACTGAATCGAAGGCTCGTTGAGCCGGGCCCTCTGCATGCCTACCTGATGCGACCGCCAAAGCGAGCGACAAACTGACCGATGTCAGCACGGGACAACTGGGGACATAACTTAGACACCAGTGTTTCAAGTGAGTTTGTCAGGCCTCCGGTATCTAAGCCATTTGTGTTAGACCTAGCTGTGGCTGCGCCCCGGGGGCAGGCAGCTGCCTCTGGTTTTCTGCCTGCCACGTTCTTCCCACAAGAACGCAGTAGCCTCTCCTGTTGCTCAGCAGTGGGTAAACACCAAAAGCAAAAGGGGCAAAGCCCATTTGTAATGTTGCTAAATAAACTCTGAATGTCGGAGGTGATTTGTTGGCTAGTGGGAACGGTTGGAGTAGTTGAGCACTATTATATACTTGAATTAACGAAGCTCTGAAGACCTGGTGGTTTCCCAGATGTGAGTGCCTGTGCTCTTGATAGACAAGGAAACTGGGAAGTCAAGAACACTGTTCTCATCTCTCCTGTCCTGAGCCTTGTGATGTTTAAACTGCGGTGCTGCTACGGACCTAATCTAACTAGTTCATCCCTGGCATCATACTTTACAGAAAAGCTGACTTGTTCCCTCCTCCCCTTGCCTTTTTATTTTTTTTCTTTTTTTTTTTTTTTGCATTCTCTGCTTGTCTTCTAAATATACGAAGCTTTTTTTGCATGTCTATTTTTGTGGCTAGCAACTGCTCTGCCAGCCCCGGAGAAAGCTGGTGCAGACTTTGCAATTTGTTCTGAGGACATTTCAAAGCTTGGTCTGGTCGGAGAGTTAAGAGTTGGGTGGTCCCATCCTGGGAAGCAAAGCACTTGGAGCCGGGCTCCCTAGAAATCTGTCTTGATGCATCTGAGCGGCAAACTGCACCTGCAGATCATCTCGCTGCTGGTTGCTGAGGATTGCTAAGTGTCACCCTTTCCCCACCAAAAAGGGACTAGTCTAAAAAGCACATCACTACAATTTTTGCACACAGAGGAGCTCGTTAGTGGCCTGGCAGCATCAGACTACGTGTTGCATGGTAACGCTTCCAAGAGTTTGCTGATGGTTGGCTGCCAAAGTGCACACCACTGCCCTTTTTCTCAGAGCCGTGACACTGAGCCGGGTTGCGTTGCAGTTGAGGTTGAAACACGGTTGTGAACTTTACAGGGTGGGGGACTGGTTCAAGTCCTCTGGTTTTACGTGTTCTGCGATGATGTGTAGCATAGAGCACCCTGATAGCATAGCGCTATGCAGCAATACTGGTATCGTCTGGATTCACTAAACTTGTCTCTAGTTGCTTTGTAACGCAGCTTAACGGTGCAGTACCATGCTGAGCTAACCATTCTGATTAACCATTCCTAATTCTTGATTAAGCTTGGCTGGTGGCAGGTCAGGAATTTTCACCCTGTGTCTGTGGCTCGGCATAAAAGCGGCTCCTGTTTGTTTTCTCAGCATTCTGGTAATTGCCGCCGCGCATTGCAGGAGGATGAGGTGACGGGCCAAAGGTGTGCAGGGAGGTGGTGGCAAAGGTCTTCTGAGTCCTGACATAACGCCTGTGTCACTGGACAGGCCAAGCTGGGGTGGGGGGATGCGTACACGTGCCTTTTCCCTTCCTGGCAATTGCTTTAAAGAGTCAGAGACATAGTGTCTGGCATCCAGACAGCTGTCTTTTGGGAAAGAAAAAAGAGAAGAGTTCTCTCGTTCTCATGTACTGCCTCAAAAGCTTCTTGTGTACAACTGCAATTGTGCCTATAAGGGTAGTTTAGCTGAAAGTATCTACTACATGGATGCTGCCAAAGAAATGTATTTTGGATTCCCAAACACCTGTTTCTTTGCTCTTATGCATCTTTAGCATCCAGACAGCTGTCTTTTGGGAAAGAAAAAAGAGAAGAGTTCTCTCGTTCTCATGTACTGCCTCAAAAGCTTCTTGTGTACAACTGCAATTGTGCCTATAAGGGTAGTTTAGCTGAAAGTATCTACTACATGGATGCTGCCAAAGAAATGTATTTTGGATTCCCAAACACCTGTTTCTTTGCTCTTATGCATCTTTACGC
>KL280363.1:34681-47756 GCA_000699545.1 Podiceps cristatus | reverse complement strand
ACTCATGACAAGCTGCTGAGCAACACTTGGTGAGAAATAGCAGGAGTCAGTAACCACTCAAGAGAAGTGCTAGTTTTCAGAAAAATAAAGGCAGAATTGAAAGATCAAACTTGTCTCTGAGCGAGTTTCTTGTTTGAGGCAGTGGGAAGGTGTTACAGGCAAGCATGTGGAGCGTACAAGATGTTAACTTGCTGCTTCACAGAAACAGTTTATGCGCCAGCTTTTACACATTGGCGTGCAGGTATCTGTAATGAATGTTCTGCTGTGGCAATGCAGCATCTTTGTATCTGTCCATTTTAATATAGAAAATAGTGATATAATGCAGCTTTGCTCTGAAGTACATATGTGAGCTGAAATACTGTAACCAGTGTTATGGCTTTAAACTATGTGAAAGAATAGGGGCAGGAGGACTTATAAGAAGAACGAGCAAAAAAGTAAAATTATGGGTCATAGATGCCACTTGACTCTCTACCAGTGTCTGTTATGAGTTCGTGGTTCAGTCTTGGTGCTGTTTATTTTAACCCATGCAGTGGGAATCAGAAGATGGAAAGCAACCATGACCAGACAAGATGTGACTGTCATTCTGCAAGGGGATAAATTGCCATGGCAATCTTGGCCGCTGTTGGTGGGGAGCCGTCTGATTTTGGCCAGCTGCTGGGTAGCAGTAGATGGTGGGTCCCCTTGGGGATAAGGTGTCTTTTGGATAATTAGGCAAATATACAAACTGTGTCTCAAAACAAAGGGTATTAAATGATTTATTTCTGCTGCTTGAGATTAAGTAGTGGCTTTTGTTGTAAAAACAAGTGGTTGAGGGGCACTGCTGGTTTCTGAGGGGCAGAAAATGTCAAACCCTGTTGGAGCCTGAGTTTCTCCCACATGCCAAGGGGAAGAAATGCAAGGTCTGACAGCAAGAGAAAGACAAGGCTAGGCGCCTGCTATGGGAAATAATACTGTTTATAGAATCGTAGGTTAGTTTGGGTTGGAAGGGACCTCTAAAGGCCGCCTAGTCCAACCCCCCTGCCATGAGCAGGGCTATCTGCAACTGGATCGGGTTGCCCAGAGTCCCGTCCAACCAATAAGCACATTATTTTGATCTTTTATTTTGTGTGAATTATTTTGTGCTCATCAGATGAGGTTGGCTCTCTGAGCTCATCACCCGAGCGTGCGGGTGCTACTGCCAGCCCAAGGGAAGTGGCTGCAGCAGGTGAACAGGACAACAGGTCTGTCCCTTTCGGCGTAGTCCGCTTAAAGCGGTGATGAAATGGGAATTCTGGGCAGAGGGCTGCACATTACGTAAGCCAATCTGCTGCCGACCACTCATGTTCGCTGGTGGAAATCTACCCTTACCTACCTGCTTGCGGTAGGGGTCAGATGAGAGCTGCTCCCGATGCCTTGAGAATCGGTAGCCAGGTGTTGAGGATGAGAGGGAGAAGCATGACTCCCCTTTCCAGCATTGCCCACCCATTACTTCAGCTTACCTGTAACATGAAAACTGCATCCCGAAGGGCCGGTGAAGTAACAGGGCTACAGCTGGCCATAATAGCGAAACGTGTGTTTTGTGGGACCAGTGCCAGTTCTGTTCTCCTTTTCCCCAGCTGCAGTTAGTGTAAAAGCAGGTTTCAGATTGCTTGCCTAGCTCTAGATTGGCATCAAATAGCTCAGCTCTGCAGACCCTATTACCCTTCACGGTATGTCCTACTGGACCTAATTATTATTCTACCAGAGACTGTCTAAGGTAACCTATTGAAATATATCCTAATTGGTCCCTTCCTCATCGCTGAAGCCCCCTGTGAGGGTAGCTGTCAGTATTTCTGACTTTAATACCACTCCAAGAGGAGGAGTAACTCCTGGAAAAGTGCAGAATATATTTATTCTGTTTCCAGTTGGTGACTCGGCTCCCAGCCCATGACAGAACATCGGCAGGGACGTGGGGCTGGCGGTGGGCAGCAGCAGGAGCAGGAGCCAGTGATCCAGCCAAGCAGCTCCCACAGCTGTGGAAGCTGTAGAAGGGCATTAAGTAGCTCTTGTTTCCTTCAAGAGTGGAGTCCTGGTTCTGTGTGAGTTATGACCGTGAGCTCTGAGCACCAGCAAAGGGAGCTGCTGATAAATCAGGTGCAGTAGCAGCAGCTGCAAAATCGCTGTCCTGCTGGCTGGGGAAAGGCAAAGTCAACAGAGAATTAAGATGAACTGCTAAGCATATTTCTCACTCAGAAGGCAGTTTCATAGGAATTATAAGGAAGACAGCATCATATAAAAGTTTTTCTAACTTCTACTGGAGCTGCAGTTGTTGTTCTTCAGGCCTAATATTCTTCCACACAAGGAACTGACCCCACTCAGCTTCTTCAAATAGGATCAAAAGGGTCAGCCGGAAAAACCCATAGAGAGGTGGAACAATTCAAAGAAGAATGCAAAGGCTTTGAGCAGTGGCTTCTCAGAAATCAAGGTCAAATTGTGCCTTAATAGCTACAAGTACGCCCAGGAGCTCAGGCATCTTAAATCATACCCTAATGATCGTGACTGAGTATAAGACAAGAGTCCACATCTCCTTTTTAAAGTCCTGGCTTGTGTGTGAAAAAGTAGCTATATGCTGCCAACAAAGAATAAGAAAATATTGTCTTGCTCTTTCAAAGCTTTTTCTTCACATGAAATTGAAACTTCACACTAGCCATCCTATTAAAAAAAAAAATCAGTAGGGAATCCCACGTTAGTAGTAACCACTCAAGCTGTGCTATTTGGCATATGGGAGTCCCACTGGAACTGGGACTCAGTTATCTTGTTAGTTTAGACAAAATTATATTGACAATATCACTTTTAAATTGTTTTTTCAAACTTGTAGGTCAGTGTAACCTGTCCTCAGTTTCTGTAGGTGCTGAAGACAAAAAGAGCTCCATCCTGGCTGAAACCAGGACAGGAATCTACTTTGCAGCTAGATTCCTTTGCCTAAGCTAACTGGAAGCTATTAAAAACTTGCCTTAAAACCAGCAACAGAAACAAAGCTGCCTTCTGTCTTTCACTCTTGCTGGCACCCAGTGCTTCCTGGTGCAGTAAAAATTCAATTTAAAGTTACCTGTAAATGTGACTGGCTGCACAGCTGAACTTTGAAATGCTAAAACTTTGAATTAAAAGCATTTTGTTAGCTCTGATACCGTGATGTCTTCAGAAATGGCCTAAAGAAGCCGGCAGCAGTCTGTTTTGCTGAGCAGCTGGTGTCTACCTGCTCAGCACAGAGTAGTCTTAAGTAGACCTTTAAGACTAGTTCTCTATGCTTTTCTCATTCTACAGGTCATGAGCGAGACTTCACGGGCTCTGACATCAAAAGGCGAGACTCTGTTAAATCGGGCGGCGTGAGGAGCGGACACCCGACCGCGGCCTCTGCTTCAGGAGAAGGCAGCTTTCTCCTGCACATCGTCGGGGCTGCAGCAGAGCTCTGAGCTTGGGCTTGGCCTTTCTCCCTCAGGTCTAAAACCAGCCGGTGGGCTACCGGCAGCGTGGACTGCTGTAAGGGTACATGTGTTCGTTTCCCCCCTCTGAGCCCCCAGATGAATCCTCCTCTCTTGCACTGGCAATGCTGTGCTCCCTTAGCACAGAAGGCGGCAACCCAGCTGCAGGCGAGGGGGGGGTGGTGGCCAGAGGCACGTGACCGAAGCAATGATTTAGTCCTTCAACTTGAGAGATCTTTCGCCATCTCTGTCTGCCCTGGGATTGTGAAACCTCTTAGCACACTGCAAAATTCCTCAGCAATAGCAATTCCTCTTTCCCAAAGGTATAGTAAGGTAAAAAGCTGGCCCCTCGGCCTGTGATTCAGCACGGCTTCCATGGGGCTACAGGGCAGAGTACGTGGCTGATTCATTCCCCTTTCACAAGACTGCCTGCGCCGCGGTACGAAACCGCGATGTTCCCAGGGGTGGCTGTGCTGGAGAGAAATACGTGCCTCCCTTTATCAAACTGCTTTCTGTGATTTCTGCACATTTCACAAGGCGATCGCGTTACTGGTGAGTAAAATTTACAACCAGAAACCTCGGCCCCTTTAGAAAGCCAAAGAGGAGTTGCAAGACAGCATATGTGTTTCAAAAATTAGTTTTTAGATGTTATGACATGCGAGTTTAACCGATGCTGATATCATTTTTTTTTTTTTTTTTTAATAAACCCTTTGCAGCGGAAAAACGTGATCACTCCAACAAAACAGAAAGCTTAACCTGCAGAAATGAAGCGCCTGCAGCCAGCAGTTTGGCTGTTTAATAAACTCCCTCGGCTAACCGCCTGTATCCGTGCTGTCTTAGTATGTGAAAAATGTGCTCGGTGCCACAGCGATGTCACGAGCCCCAAGCCGATAGCTGCTTATGGCTTCCAGCTGGGCTGCCGAGCGCTGGGAGGCACCGCGCGGCACCGCGAGCCAAGCAGATCCCACGTTCGGTGGAAGCTCAACCTACCTCATTTCCACTGTCCCCTGACCCAAGCCCCCGATTAGTCCGGACACCGTTGACCACCTCTGCTATAGCTCAAACGCAGCAGCTTTCTGCTCGTTTCTCTGAGCCCCCCTTGCTGATGGCTGCAGTTGGCTCAGTTCTGTGGTGACTCAGTCAGTCGGTGTCCACTATTGCAACTGAAATCTGGACTGGTGGAGAAGGTCTGATGTAGGGCTGGCTAAGAGATAGAGGCCAATTTTAGGAAGAGTTCTTGTCCTGATGAAAGGAGAAACTCCAGGGAGATGCTTAATCACTGCAGATCAAGTGATGTTAATGGTAAAGTTTTTTATTCTTTGTGTTAATAGCGAAATGTCATGCTGCATGGACGTGCGCTGATGGAGTTACTCTGTTCTCTTACTGGCCAGAATTCTTTCTTTGCTAACCCTACTCTCTATATTTTTCCTCCTGTCCATCTTGGCATATCTAAAATTAGATGACTGGCTTTCCTAGGCAAGCACCTGTCCGTACTTATGAAGTTCCTGGTGTACTGTTTGAAGGCCCTTTTTTCCTTACTGTATGGTCTCAAAAGGGAAACCATTGAGAACAGATCTTTCAGGAATGTAAATAACTCCCTTTGTCTATGCCACAAATGAAGAAACAAAGGCAAATGTCACTAGCGGTGATGCTTTGGAGACCACGCAAGTCTAGCTGGATTGCTTTGGTTCAGGCGTTGCAAGCCAACACCATTTTCATACCTAAATTAGCAAATCGGGGATTTAACTGATGAATATGATGCATTTATTTTCAACAAATCACGTATGTATTAGGGGCTCACCTACAGTACAAGCTTTGGGAATTACTGGAGTGCTTCTCCCTGGTCTGGAGGCTGTTCTGGAAGGCAGAACAAGACCGACAGTGAAATCCAGTTTTGCAGGCCGGGTGATGTGAAGAGGGCAGTGCGTGCTGTGACCCGCTGCGGGCAGGGAGTGCGGGTGGGCAGAGCTTACCCTATGTAAGCTTGCACGCACAAGTTTTCAAGAATTCTGGCTTTTCTCTTGCGGCGAGTGCCCATCGCTCATCTTTCTCACTCCAGACAGAATAATGCCCGATGTTTGTGGTTTTTTGTCTTTTGAAGTAGGTAATACACAAACCATGGTGGCACATCCAGGCTGCAGTTTCAGAAAAATTGCTTGAATTTAATGTTGATGAAAATCTGATGTTCCAACTTTGAGTCAACGCATCATGTGTCAGGCTTTCAGCAGCATTAACTTGCCAATACCTATAATAAAATCCTTATCCATCTGGCTATCCTTAGCCATAAAACCAAAAAAATCTCAGCTACTATCCAACCCTAAACCTGTTTTCTTAACGAACCAATCTGGATGTGTCATATGCCATTTAAAAGCTCATATCAATAACAGAGTTATCATCAGTGCTTTTGTTTGGATATTTTGCCATTTAGAGCACTAATTTTCTCTCAAAACTTGCCTTGAGTAAGAGAGCACCAATTAGTATTTTCTTTTTTCCCTAAGTTGCATGGATAATTGATGTTTAAGATGTACGTAGGCAAAAAAGCCTGTATGTAACTGATAGGAGGAAGAATTTACATCCACACAGCAGTCGCTCTGTAAGGGGACCAGAGTTTCTAGATTAACTCTTTGTTGATTATTTGCATTCCTCCTGTGCTTTGCCCAACAGTCAAATCTGATTGTCTTTTAATGCTGCTACAGTAGGGAATTTTTATTACATTGAAAAAAAAAAAAAAAAAAAAAAGATTGCAGAAGGCAATGTTTAAAGGTGGGATGTGAGGGGAATGAGAAAATGTTTTTTGACGTTGGGTTTTGTAGCTGTTTGCTGACAGCAGAGGTATGTTGAGGCTCAAGAGCTTTCTGTTCATTGTCAAATTCTGAAACAAAGTGTGAGAGAGGTCTGATTAAAGTTCAGTTCCCACCTCTACCTCTCCAGCTTCGGCCTTTGTCTCCTCCTGGCTTTCAGCCTTAGCCTTTTCCCTGTCCTCTGCTCCTGCTCTTGCTTTTAGGCCCTTCTGCTCTCATCTTTCTCCATCTGGACGGACGCCTTCTCTCACTTCATGTTGTTTTCATACCTTCTTATCTTTAGACCTATTCTATCTTTTCCCTGTTCAAAGGACATGGAGCACACGCAATACTGGGGATATTCACCGAATTTAGGTGACAAATTCCTATAGATTGTTTCTGAGAATGATGAACCACTTGCCCCGAGCCATAGGGCTTGGTTAGGTGGAAAGTGCAAAAGCACAGCCTTGTCATGATGTCAGACTTGAGGAATTTCAAGTGTCCTTTCTGGAGTGACCAGGTGTGAGAGCTAACAAAACCTGTTCCTTTTACTTGTTTTTTATAGTAAGGGGAAACCAATTTACTTTTGCATTCCCTGAATTCTGAGATAGAAGTGATCCTTTACAGCTGAATCTTTTAAAAAATGAGAGTGCCCATCCACTCTCAGCCATTTAATTGAATGGTTTCTTTGGAAAAGAGATAAATCACCAAAAGGTAGTTCCTTAAAAGGAATCATAATTACAGGTGCTGCTGCCTCTAATACTTGGCATACGGAAACCTGACTTACTTTAAAATAGCACTTGGGACAAAAAAAAAAAAAAAAAAAGAGAAGAATGAATATCATGGGCAGTACTACATTTCTCCCCATCTCTCTGGACTGATGAGTATTCATATTTTTGCTTGGACAACATTTAAAAAAAGGACAAAATTTAGCCAACACAATCAGCAAAATTCTCCTGCTTCATTAACTAAGTGCCCAAGAGACAAAGGGACAAAGAGCTAGTCTCTTCTATTCAAGGGGAGCTTGCAGATTAAACGATGCAATAAATTTACCCCTGGGTTAAAAGTGAATTTTCTTCTAGCATCACCTTTCAGAGATGTTGGAAACTTGACAGGATGCAGGCTAAAATGATAGGAAACAGCACTTTAGAGCTATGGATGAGATAATGCAGAAGTGGTGTCTATCCATGGCAGCGTCCTTTGCACCGTCGCTGGAAACAGACTGCTATGGCTGCAGGCGTTTAGGTGGAGGGGAGAAACTCTCTGAAATGGCGGTTTGTCTTAAATATTTAAACTTTCGTATCAAGTAGCTGTCTTCTAAATAAATGCTGTGGAATGTTGTTCACAATTAGGTAAACTGCTAAAACCGGTAGTTACTGTTTTTTGTCCAAGATTACTGTTTTTCTTGATGAGTGTCTTAACAGTGCATTTCCCATATGATAACCACTTTATGTAACTGTATGTCTTATTTCACATGTGCCTCATTTTAAATATTCAGTAGTATGTATTTTTAATTTATGGTCAAATATTTCAGCATCTGAGAAAGTAGGTAAATACTATTTGTCTCATTTTTGTAGCTAAGGTGGCTAGGGAATAGACAAGTCAATGCTTTGCGATATGATATATCGGCATTTTGCTTGTGACTAGCAGCCTCCTCAAAACTGAAAGCATGACCTTTTGTGAAATGGCATTCTTTTATTGAACAAATGTGTTTTTAATGCATTCTGTTATAGCTGCTTGCTGTTGTGATTATATGAAATTGAACTGCCTTTTGCAACAGTGAAAACTACAGGGGAACAAAGGGACTGAGCTGGTCTTGACTCTGTTCTCTCCTGCAAATCTGCAAAAGGATTTGTTGTAGTCTGTGCAAATCAGTTGCTGCAAATATTAGATCACAACTTCCACAGTTTTGCTATGGGGTAGCCTGAAGTCATGAGTTAGTGACCTGAGAAATAAGAGAAACTTAAGCTGCAATGTTTTCACGATATTTTTTTTTTTTTTTTAAGTAGAAACATTCAGTCAAGCCAAGTAAATCCCCTTGTTCATTTGCTTGCAATTTTTGCTCAAACTATAATCCAGCAGTGGCTGAGAACAGGTTATGCGAGTTCTTTGTGAAACCCCTTTATGCAAGGGACAACATCCTCTTTTTGCTGAAGGCTGAAAAAACGGCAGGTCAAATTTCTGCTTATACCGAAGCCCCGCTTCTCTGTAGTCCTGCAGCAAGCACAGCGTCAGCAATTGTAATTCCTGACATTTCTAATGTGGAGGAGGGGAGTGAGAAGGGTAGAGAAAATCTATTTATTTTACAGAAAAATAGAAGATATGTTCATCCCTGAGAATGTATCAGCAGAGGACACAGACAAGAAAACAATTTTTGTAGTTCATCACTTAAAACAAAAATATATTCTAGGTCCTGTACATAAATAAAACCTTCAAGATTTGAACCATGGAGTGCAGCTGACAGTGTAAAGGTAGAAAAACAAAATTCTCCGTTGGGAATAACACTGTGCACAGCGAGACATGACACATGACAGCTATGAGCTGGAACAACTGCCTTCATCTCTGAACACGTCCATGTTTTGGACAGTTTTGCTGCTGCTCGGTTCAATACATATAGCTAAGTACACAGGCAAAGCTCAGAAGAATGCCACCATAGCCCGACCACGAGCCTTGGTTGCTTCCAGGGAGACAGAAGCTGCTGAGAAAGTGCATGACCTCTTCATTACGAAGAACTGTGAGATGTTAATTATTGAGATATTCACTATTCCTTTTTGTCTGAAAGGAAACTACCGGGGAAAATGCATTAACACTGGGAAGAGAGAGACTGTCATTAGTAAATTCCGGATTAAAAAATTGGGATAGACTATTTAAACGCGTGGAGGGAAACTGAAGTCCAGAGGGACTCGGCAGGGGCTCCCCAAGGTGTTTATGACTTGAGACCCACTTAGGACATAGCTCGGGTCAGCAGTTCCTGGGTCTGTTTATGAGGATGAACCTCCAGAACGTGTCTGGCTTTGACAGATCCTTTCTCTTCCTCTTCCAGAATAACTCACAGCTCGCGCGGGGAGTATCTCCGTGATACGCAATCGTAACTGACCTCTGCGCAGGGAGGCAACTGCCAGCTTTTCCTAAAGCAACCCCATGATGGATGGCTGGATGCAGTTTGGCAGCTTTGTGAGTCTGACTCATGGTGGATCTGGGCCTGAGGTTTTCTTTCTTTTGGTTCGTTGCCTTCTTATGTTTGCATCTAAATTAAACACTAAGGAGTAATGAAGAAGAAGGATGGTACTGTGGTTAAATGTATTCAAGTGGCAATCTGGAACTGGGAACTATTTCTGGCTTCACTACATCTATGGCCAAGGACAAATAATTTAAGATCTCTGGGTCTGAGGGTTTTCCCATTTACAAGATGAGGATGAAAGCCCTCTGTGGGTAACTGAATGGCTTGAGTGCTTTGGTTCCCAACAGAAAGAGCTAGAGAAAATAAAAAATGATCTCCAAATTGATAGTAAAAAAGATAGCAGATAATTATTCTGTCACGGGCTCTTCTCTACTCTGTCAGAGCAGTCTGGTTCTCAGTGAGAAAAAGGATGCCCTGCGCTACCCGTGCTACAGCCTGTTCGCCACAGCTGCTCTGCTGCGCGGCAGGACAGCCAGCGAGATCTGAGATGGGAACTGGCATATGTGTAAGAGTTTATCTTCTTCCCTCGCTCTGAAGGTGTACCTGAACACGCAGTTTATCCTGTCACACGCTCAGGAGCAGCACTGAGCAAGAGTAAAGCAAGAGTCAATCTCTGTCTTACTCTGACTACTCCAATGGGCTTTACAGTGTTAATGGTGAATAACAGAGAAATGGTGCATTTATTCATTCTGATTTCACCTGCTGTAATGGGAAGTAATTCCCCTGAAGTCAATGGGATTGCAGTGGTGTAAGAGCTGTATCAATTTCTGTGACCCTGGGATGATGAGAAAAATAATATATGCCCATACCCTATCAAACATATAGAGAAAATGGCAGGGAAGCATTCTGTAAATAATATAAAAGCAACATCTTTAGCAGATGAACATTTAAAAAGTAGGACCCTGCTGTTTGGCCAGTATACAGAGCTCTCCCCAGCATTTTGCCTTTCCACCTCAGCATAGAGCTTCAGCTCTTCTAGAAGCAAGCCTCCTTCACCAGCCATGGCCAACAAGCCAAAAAAGTTCACAATAAGGTGAAAATGTTCAATCCCCATAAAAGATGGATGTGTAGGAGAGGTAGTTGGAAAATGTCAGCAGCCGTCTTTCTGGCTACTCCAGTTTCATGCTTAGTGTGGGAAGGCAGACCAAAAGCGGGAGGAAAAAGAGGAAGGAGGCTGAGGAAGCCAGTGGACAAAACCCGTTGCTGTGGCAGAGGGTAACCCCCTCGTTCGGCAAACTGGGAGCACGAGGCTCAGCCGCAGCCCGTGACCTTCCCTCCCTGCAGCTGCGGACCCACGCGGTGACTTCCCGCCGTGCACCCCGGTGCTCCAGCAGCTGGAGCTTCTTGAGCCACGGGTAGGGAACCGAAAAAGGAGGGTGGATGGAAGCCAAGAAACCAAAGAAGGAGTTCAACAACATGAGGGTACATAACGAGGATGAAACGGGGAAGAGAACAGTGTTATTTTTTTGGCTTCAAGAATGGATAGAGGGTTATTATTCCTTAAAAAAAAAAACCAAAACAAAAAACAAAAAAAACCAAACAACTAAAAAAAGGGTGTTTGATCCAGCCTCCCCAGTGTGACGTGGCTGCAGCTATTCAGGGGAAGCGGGGAGGGAGGGCACAAAAGCCACGGGCCGGAGGCAACCAGGGCGATGCTAGTGCCAGGCAGGTGATGAAGGACAGGGCAGGCAGTGGGGAAGCAGCAAAGGAGATCATGAAGAACTGTTTTCTATTCTTTGCTGTCCCTGCTTTAGCACAATAGGGTCTACTTTGGTTCCGAAGGAGTGGTATGAGGTGAGAGAGAAAAAAAGGAAGGCAGAGTTCATACTCCCCTTTCTTTGCAGCTGATCAGTCTTTTTTCATTTATAACAGAGGATTTGGGTACATTCCACACACAACTTGCACCTGATTAGTTAAAGGGGATTATATTAACTCAACTTTGAGTGTAGGCAGTCTTAAATCAGCTTTAACTTCACAGAAGCATATTAACTGCAGTGATTCTTTAATATATATATATTTTTTAAATCACTACCAGCATGACCTCAGAGAAGACTGAAGCAGTTTTACTGCAAATCTTTGTGAGCTTTGTGAAGGAAAACCCGATATTTGCTGGTTTCACATCCCAGTCAGAAAAATCCCTTTTCATTTCTTAAGTCAAGCCCAGAGAGATTCACACAGTAAATAACAGGAAGAAACAGGTTATTCTGAGTGGTGGCTGCGGCAGGAAGGGTCAGCTTGCTCCGGGGAAGTTCCCCACCGGAAAACTGCCGGGGAAAGTACCAGTGCTGGGCTGGGAGAGGGTGACTGGGAGATGGGGGAAGCATTTTTAAGGTATGGAGGGAATAAGGGGAGCAATCATAAGTGGGCATATCAGGGAAGCGGCTGGGTTGGGGGATGGTGGTGCTGGTGGATGTTTAAGCAGCGACATCACCAGTCCAAAATATCCCAGTTACTAAAAGCTGCCTACGACTTAGTTATTTGCTTTTTCCAACAAGGAAAATATTATGTCTTGTGGGAAGCCATGAGGATGACATACCCAAGAACACTGCATATTTGATCACTAATAATATAAAGTAAACATCTTTTAAATATTTCCAGCAACATCTGTCCTAGTTTAACTACTGGTTCATGTTGCATTCCTTTATGGAATAACACACATCCAAGAAAGCAGAGCATGTGTCTCTGCCATCCATTACAAGAATTAAACTTGTGGGATTTTCCCTGTCTGTTGAAGCTGAATTCCCTTCAACCTTTAAAAAATGCTTTCTTCTCATTTTCCACCATTGCATAATCCTGGTTCTCCAAAAGATTCAGTGCTTGCCTATGATCTTATATATTTAATATTTGACTTGGATAAAAAGCAAGCATGGTGAGATAGTGATTTCACTCATACTGGGGTAAAAGCTCAGAAAAAAAGAGTTGCGCCATTTTAATAGGCATATAAGCTTATTTTTTTAGGGGGGAAAAAAAGCCCACAAACATCTTCGAGATTAGCTTCATTCTCCAAGGGGGTGGGGGGGGGGGGAATCAATAAATGACTTAAAACTGAAAATAGCAAACAATAGCAAAGAGGAATGAAGACAGAACTTCCTCTACAGCCAGGGATGCTGAGGCCACCCAGACAAGGCACATTTGTCTTGTACTAAGGTATATAGATTATATGTGCTAAAATAGAAAGTAATGTATTAAGCAGGCAAATGCATTTGCAGTTCGGAGAAAAATATGTAATTTTTACTGACAAGCACTATCTTCTTGGTAAATTTACCTTTTTTCCCCAAAATATGTATTTTTTTTTTACATCAGAATTTACAATACATCCCACTTCTGAGCAAAAGTGTGGGCATATCATAACTGAAATAATTCCTTTATTTTTGTGAAAACAAATTTCCTTTCTATTGGTGAAGATCCAACTTTTTTGTTAGAATAAGAAAAACAAAGAAAAATCTTTTCTGTTACTAGAGTAGTAACATTCCAGCAACTTAAAAAAGTTCTGGATGTGAATTCTTTGTGACTTTGAATTATGCAGAAAAGTCTTTGGAGGCCCTGAAATACAGACATATATCGGTTCTTGAACTACCTCCGAAAAAGTCAAATTTTTCTCTCCCAATATACAAAGTGACTGAGAAAATGCAAACCAAATAAATGCAAGCACCTTATAGCTCCATCAGTGCTAT